>PVHP010012918.1:0-25000 GCA_004024765.1 Zapus hudsonius
AGAGAGAGACAGAGAGAGACAGAGAGAGACAGAGAGAGACAGAGACAGAGAGCATCCCGCGGGGCACAGACATGCGCGTGGCTTCCCGAGCCCCCCAATCCCGGTAAGCTGCCACCCCAGCCTCTCTTACCGGATTTAGTGACCCCGCTAAGGTCCGAGAACCAGGGTTCAGCCACTGCTCCGATTCCCGCGGCGGCTCCGGGACTCGCGCGCTCCGGGGCGCACGAACCGGGAGCCCTATCAGCGAGCGCCTGCGTCGCGCCCCCCACAGCTCCGGCACCCGCGAAGGAAGCAGGAGAGCGCTGCGGGCGGCGGGCCCTGGGGCCAGGTTGTCCCAGGCCAGGAACCCGGCGGAGGGGCGCAGTGCGCGGCGCCACAAGTAGGGCGAGCGGCGGAGCCCCATGAGCAGACCCGCGGCGCGGCCCACCGTGCGGTAGCGGGGACTCGCCACGTGCTTGTACCAGGCGCCGGCGGGCAGCAAGAGCAGGAGCAGCAGCAACGCGAGCAGGGGCCAGCGAGCAGGAGCCCCCGGGCCAGGGCCCCTCGATCCCCAGCTCTGCGCCAGCGCGCTCACCTCCACGGGCCCCAGCGGGCCGGGATAGGAACCTGGTGGGCTGGGTCTGGACGCGTGGTGAGTACTGGAGGCTGGAGGCGAGTAGCGGGTCCCCAGAAGGTGCGACTTATAGTCTCTGGGTCGCCCCGCCCCAGCCCGCCCCCGCGGCACCGGCTGCGCTCCTCAGAGGGGGAGGATGGATGGAGAGATGGTTGGAAGGAGCATCTCACTGTGTGGGCCTGGGGCTGGAACTGCCTTTGAGGCTTCATTGGGGGCGCCCCTGCTTACTCCACTTGAACCTCTTCGACCTCCTTCCTTCCAGAACTGCCAGGGAGGAAGGAATTCGGTACCACGGTCTCTGGTCACAAGGATGGACCAGTGAGTAGCAAGAGACGCCCCCATGACCAGAACTCCTGCAGAATGAAGAGGAGGCTGGCAGGGTTCCAGTGGGAGAGTTTAGTGGAAGCTGAGAGCTGCCCCTCCTCCTGCCTATCCCAATTCTCAGGTCTCCTCACCAACCTATAGACGCTTTGGAGACCCCAAGTTCCGAGCTGGCATGGGGATACATGCCTGTATGTAACCTCAGCATGAATTAAGAGTTCAAAATAGCCTGGACTACGTGGTGAGTTTCATGTCAGAATGGACTATGAGATTCTAAGAAAAAAGAATTTGATGACATAAAACCATCTATGAGATGGTTAATGGCTCCCCAAGACCTAGACCACCTGACACCCTCAGCCAAAGCCAGCATAATGGGGTCCTGCAGATTTCTCCCAAGACCTCCTGTTTGTTCATTCCCTCCAGGCCACCTTTTTCAGCCAATCTTAATTTATGGGGGGGCGGGGTCTTAACCCACAGCCTGCAATTTGCCCACAAAAGCCTATGCATTCTTCAGGACCCCACTCACTGAAATGGCTCTGGTCTCAGACCATTCCTCCAGGCCCCTCAGAGAGTGGAGAGGGCCTGAAGCAGTCTTTCCTGACCCCCAGTTCAGGCCGACTGAATTCAGGACCCTCTCCCATCCAGAAAACAGGCCATTCCTGAGGCACACTCCAGGTCCCCAACACCAGGGTTCTTGTTTGGTTGCTCCTCTCCCTCCCCCTCCCCCTCCCCCTCTCCCTCTCCCTCTCCCTCTCCCAAGCCAGGCATGGTGGCACACACCTTTAGTCCCAGAACTAGAGAGGCAGAGATAGGAGGCTTGCCATGAGTTACAGGCCACCCTGAGAATACATAGTGAGTTCTAGGTCAGCCTGGACTGGAGCAAGACTCTACCTTGAAAAAACAAAAAAAAAATTTATTTAATGGAGAGAGAGAGAGAGAGAGAGAGAGAGAGAGAGAGAGAGAGAGAGAGAGAGAGAGAGAGAGAGAATGGGCACACCATGGCATCTTGCCACTGCAAATGAACTCCAGATACATGCACCAATTTGTGTTTGTACTGGGGAATGGAACCTATGTAGGGAAGGCTCTGCAAGCAAGTGCCTTTTACTGATGAGCCATCTCTCCAGCCCTCTCTTTTTCTTCTTTCTCTTCTTTCTGTCTTTCTTCTTTCTTCTTTGTTTTTTTTAAGATTTTTTTATTTTTTTTATTTATTCATTTTCAAGCAGAGAGAGAGAGAGAGAGAGAGAGAGAGAGAGAGAGAGAGAGAGAGAGCGCACCAGGGCCACCACCTTGTGGGTCTGGCATATTTGGGTATGTGGGTACTGGGGAATTGAACCCGGAGCCTTAGGCACTAGAGGCAAGTGCCTTAACCGCTTAGCCATCTCTCCAGCCCCTTGTTTTGTTTTGAGGTATGGCCTTGCTTTAGCCCAGGATGACCTGGAATTTACTATATAGTCTCAGGCTGGCCTTGAACTCATGGCAATCCTCCTACCTCTGCCTCCTGAGTGCTGGGATTAAAGGCATGCGCCACCATGCCCAGCTTTAATTTTATTTATTTATGTGTGTATGTGTGTGTAAGTGTGCCTGGGTCTTTTGCCTCTGATCCTCCTACCTCCACCTCCCAAGTGCTGGGATTACAAATTTAAATCACCATGTCTTGCTTGAAAGACCTTATTTAGATCTTCAAACACCATGAGTGCTGAGTTGGGCAGAGGCTCCTGATCCAGAACTGGCTTTGAATCTGAGCGGCTTGATGTTGGTGAATATGAAGGCAGGAATCATTAACTGCCACAACCATTCCTGCCTCAGTTTCCTCCTTTGAAAAGGGAGTGGTGGTGATAAGTGACCATCTTATCTACTTCCATTAACAATCCAGTTATGCCAGGCATGGTGGCACATCCCTTGTCATTCCAGACCATGGGAGGCTGGGGCAATTGGATTGTGAATTTCAAACCACCCTGGACTACATAGGGAGAAACTTGTCAACCAAAAAGTTCCAGGCGTGGGTGGGTCTTGGTACTTGTCTGGCACCTAGTAGGCACTCAGTAAAGCTTGTGGAGAGTGTCCAATTGTCAGGAAGAACATTTCCATGAGCAAGGAGTGGGCTGTTTGGAGGACCTGTGGGACCAGGTGGGCAGCACTGAGAGCCGCCTCTGCAGCCAGGACCATGCTCCCTGAGGGCCCCTCTTCCTGGAAAGCTGCCTGGAGGGTGTGGTGGGCGGACAGAGTGCAGCACGACTGGGCCACAGCCAGGGCTTCAGAGTCTCCAGGCACTGCCGCCTGTTCCAGCTCAAGGACCTCTGGGGACTGTAGAGTGCTGGGAGTGTGTACACGGCATCCCCTGGAGGTGGCCCGAGGAACTCAGATCTATATAAACACTTCAACTATGATTCATGCACTGGAATTTACAAAGCACAGTGGAGCAGGTCTGCAATCCCAAGTGTCTGGGAGGTTGAGGTAAGAGAATGGAATGCTGAAGGCCAGCCTGGGCAAATTAGGGAGACCCGGTTTCTTTCTTTTTTTTTTTTTTTTTTGGTTTTTCGAGGTAGGGTCTCGCTCTAGTCCAGGCTGACCTGGAATTCACTATGTAGTCTCAGGGTGGCCTTGAACTCACGGCAATCCTCCTACCTCTGCCTCCCGAGTGCTGGGATTAAAGGCGTGCGCCACCACGCCCAGCTCGGGAGACCCTGTTTCAAAAATTAAAAGTTAAAGAAAAAGAAGGGCTGAGAACAGAGCTCAGTGGTAGAACAACTTGCGTGTGTGCGGCCCAAGGTTCAATCACCAATGACACAAAACAAGATTGAAGTACAGCATGGGTGAATCTCAAAAGTACAGTGTAGCCAGGCCTGGCAGTGTTGGCCTTTAGTCCCAGCACTCAGGAGACAGATAGGAGGATCGCTGAGTTTGAGGCCTCTCTGAAGTGGCTGGAAGTCCTGGTGCACCCATTCTCTCTGTCTCCTCATAAACTATTTAAAAGGGGACATGATATTCTCCTCCACATGCATACACATCTGCACACATGTACATGCACACACACATATAAAAAAAATAAAAAATAGGGCTGGAGAGATGGCTCAGCGGTTAAGGCACTTGCCTCCAGTGCCTAAGGCCCTGGGTTCAATTCCCCAGGACCCACATAAGCCAGAACCACAAGGTGGTGGCCCTGGTTCTCTCTCTCTCTCTCTCTCTCTCTCTGCTTGAAAATGAATAAATAAAATATAAAAAAATAAAATAAAAGGAGCCGGGTGTGGTGGCACACGCCTATAATCCCAGCACTCGGTAGGTAGAGGTAGGAGGATTGCTGTGAGTTCAAGATCACCCTGAGACTACATAGTGAATTCCAGGTCAGCCTGGACTAGAGTGAGATCCTACCTCGAAAAAACAATAAATAAATAAATAAATAAATAAATAAATAAATAAATAAAAGGACAATGGATGGTGGTACACACCTTTATTCCCAGCACTCGGGGAGGTAGGAGGATCATAATGAGTTTGAAGGCGTCCTGAGACTACATAGTGAACTTCCAGGTCAGCCTGGGCTAGAGCGAGACCCTACCTTGAAAAAACAATATAAATAAGTAAATAGATAAGTAATAATAAAATAAAATAAAGGTGCAGTGTTGAAGCTGGGTGGTGGCACACATCTTTAATCCCAGTAATGGGGAGGCTGAGGTGAGCAGATTGAGTTGACCATAAGGTCAGCCTGGGCTAGAGTGAGACCTTACCTTGATAATGGTGCAGTGGTGCAGTGTTGAAGAAAGAAGCACACTTCCCATGAAGGCCTCAGTGTGCTGCTGCTTCCTGGATCTTAAACCAAGGACCAGGTCCTCTGTTCTTGCCAAAGACAGTAAAAGATCAGGGTGCAAGTGGGCAAAAATGGGCATGGAGAGGCATACCTTCCTGCTGCTGTTTACCAACCTGCTGTGATAGAGGTGATGTCCACCCTCTGTGCATGCCATCATTATCCCTGCCATCATGGAGTTTCCCCCAAATAAACCCATTCCTCCCACAAGCTGCTTTTGGTCAGGTTCTTTACTGCCAGCAACAAGAAAGCTGACTACAACAGTTAAATTGGTATCAAGGAATGAGATTGTTGCTGTTGGAACCCTGATTCTGTGGCTTTGGCCTTTTGGAACTGATTTGTAAGAGGAATGAAGACAGATTTGAAACCTTGGCCTAAGAGACACCTTGCAGTGCTGTAAGTACAGCTTGATGGACCATTCTGGTCAGAGTGGGAAACACCTAAATGCAGTAAGTATGGACTGTGAAGGTTGACTTACAAGGGTGAGCAACTTTGTTAGGACTGGTCTATTTTGTTTTTGTTTTTTCGAGGTAGGATCTCGCTCTAGTCCAGGCAGATCTGAAATTCACTGTGTAGTCTCAGGGTGGCCTTGAACTCATGGCAATCCTCCTACCTCTGCCTCCCGAGTGCTGGGATTAAAGGCATGCACCACCACGCCCGACTTATTTTTTGTTGTTGTTGTTGGGGACTGGTCTAGAAGCAGTAAGTATGTGTGAGAGGCTTGATACATTCTGCCTGCCTGTGTCCTGAGAACTGGTGCAGGGTTGCTTTGCTAGTGTGAGCAGAGGGAGATGGCACAGAAAGAAATGAAATCTTTGGGCAGAAACTGTTGCTCATTCAGCTGCAATTGAGAGATTACAACCATTGAAATTGGGCCAGGTGATCTGCATTGGGACAGCAGGAAGAATGCGGACTCTCTGAAGGGGCCTAAATGCTGAAGGTTTCCTGCTCTTCAAAGTCAGCTTTACTCCCCCCTGAACTAACAAGTTGGTAGCCCACCTAGTACTATGGAGTATAACAAAATTCAGGAAGAGAGGGTCATTGGGTTGCAACATGGTTTTATTTTTTGGAAATGGCCATGTTTAGTGTGAAGCAGGCTTGGTGGATTACCTGCGTGGAAGCTCAGTGGCGCCATGAGGATGAACCATGGGATGCAGTGTAGACTTGGTGGAGATGCCAGGATTATGGGATAGCTGCCAAGGAGAGCTGCTGGCACCGGATGAAGTTATCCAGGACTGTGAGTAGCCTGGTTGGAGGAGGAATGGAATTGGAACTCCAGGCACTCGTCACTGGTTAGTTGTTGGACTTGGAGTTATAGAGTTTGATGCTCTCTGTTTGTTTTAAATCTTGTATTGGTTCGATCTGTCTTTTATCTTTTATAGTATAAATGTTTGTTCTGTGCCATTGTGTTTTTTTCTTTGTATTATGACTCAGTTAAAAGACCTTGAATTATGGGGATGTTTGAACATCATTGAGATTGATTAAAAACTATATGGATTTTTGAGTTGGACAGGGTGCTTTGCATTTTACATCATGTATGGCTATCAGTTTGTGGGGGCCAGGGGCAGAATGTGGTGGTTTGATTTTGATTTAGGCATCCCCCATAAACTTATGTGTTTGGAATGTTTGATCCTCAGCTGATGGCAATTTTGGAATTGGAACCTTGTTGGAGGTGTGTTGTTGGGGTGGGTTTATGGGTGTTAATCCCTGGCACACCTTCCTGCTGCTGTGGCGGAGGTGATGTCCACCCTCTGCTCATGCCATTGTTTTCCCGGCCATCATGGAGTTTCCCCTTGAGTCTGTAAGCCAAAAAAAAAAAAAAAAAAAAAAAGAAAGAAAGAAAAAGAGAAAGAGCTGAGGAGATGGCTTAGTGGTTAAGGTGCTTGCCTGCAAAGCCTAAGGACCCGGGTTTGACTCCCCAGTACCCACATAGAGCCAGATGCAGAAAGTGGCACATGCATCTGGACTTCATTTGCAGTGGCTAGAGGTCATGGTGCACCTATGCTCTCTCTCTGCTTGCAAATAAATAATATAAAAAAAACAATACTGGTTCATGGGCTGGAGTGATGACTCAGTGGTTAAAGGCACTTGCTGTCAAAGCCTGACCACCTGAGCTCAATTCCCCAGGACCCATGTAAAGTCAGATACACAAGGTTGCCCATGCATTTGGAGTTTGTTTGCAGTGGCAGGAGGCCTTGGCATGCCCATTCTCTCTCTCACACACAAATAAATATATTTTTTTAAATGAGCATGAAGGGTAGAAGTGAACATCAGCTGAAGTATGCAAAAGCAGATGAAGGCTGCCAAGGGCTGGGTTAGAGAAGCAGAGTTCAGGATTGTTCCATAGGTCAGAGGCAGAGGAAAACTCTGTGGCCTTCTCTACTCACTGCCTAGGCCAGGTGACAAAGGGTTCTTCCTCTTAAGAGAGATCTGGGGGCCGAAGAGATGGCTTAGCGGTTAAGGTGTTTGCCTGCAATGCAGAAGGACCTGAGTTCAATTTCCCAGTGCCCATGTAAAGCCAGATGCACAAGAGGGTGCACATGTCTGGAGTTCATTTGCAGTGGCTGGAGGCCCTGTTGTGCCCATTCTCTCTTTCTCTGTCTGCCTCTCTCTCTCTCTCTCTCTCTCTCTCTCTCTCTCTCTCAAATAAATAAATAAAATAAAAAAAGAGTAAGAACTCTCATTAAAAAAAAAAAAAAGAGGTCTGGAAGCAAAGCTCCATGGGAATAGAAGGCGATGAGTTTAGCAGCCCAAGGGAGCTGACCTCCTTTCTGAGGCTCTCACCTTTCCTTTCCTCCATGTAGACCCACTGAACATGGCTGGGACTCTGTACAGAGGCTTTACCATAAAGATGCAATATACAAGCAAGTTTTTCTGCTGTCAAATTTTATTTTTATTTATTTTACCCTTTGGTGCTAGAGATGGAAACATATACCCACATACGCATGCTAGGCAAGTGCTCTACCACTGAGCTACATCCTCCTGGAATAAACAATTTTTTTTTTTTTTTGGTTTTTCGAGGTAGGGTCTCACGGGCTGGAGAGATGGCTCAGCGGTTAAGGCACTTGCCTCCAGTGCCTAAGGCCCTGGGTTCAATTCCCCAGTACCCACATAAACCAGACCCACAAAGTGGTGGCTCTGGTGCGCTCTCTCTCTCTCTCTCTCTCTCTCTCTCTCTCTCTCTCTCTCTCTGTATCTCTGCTTGAGGTAGGGTCTCACTCTAGCCCAGGCTGACCTGGAATTCACTATGTAGTCTCAGGGTGGCCTTGAACTCATGGTGATCCTCCTACCTCTGACTCCCGAGTGCTGGGATTAGAGGCGTGCGCCACCACGCCCAGCTAACAATCTTGTATTTTATTTATTTATTTGTAAGGAGGGAGAATAGGCATGCCAGGGCCTCCAGACACTGAAAACTAACTCTAGATATATGTACCACTTTGTGCATTTGGCTTTACATGGATACTGGGGAATCAAACTCAGGTGGTTAGACTTTGCAGGTAAGTGCCTTTACTGCTGAGCCATCTCTCCAGCTGTGTCCCCCCACTTTTTTTCAGACAGAGTTTTACTTTATATAATCCAAGCTGTCTTTGAATTTGTGGCTTCCAAAACCTTTTTTCATTTGGGTCAGGGTCTCGGGTAGCAAAGGCTTACTTTGAACTCCAAACCTCCAGTCTCAGCCTCTGAGTACTAGGATTACAGTTGCTGTCACCATGCTGACAAGAACACTTTGTTTGCTTTGTAGTTACCCAAGGCATCCTGTTCTTAGATCATGGAGCCAATGTCTCTTCTGTGAACTTCTGCTACTTTTGGCTTTTTCAGTCTGTCAATTATGGACTATTTGACATTCATTCTACAGGACTTCCTCATGAATCCATGAGGCCAAATGTTTCCATGTAGCATCTCAGCCTCTTCACCATTTCTGCAGCTCTGCTGTCACAGCTGCCACACCTCTGCACTCTGTGTTATCAGCTCAGCCAACTCTACTAAAAGTAGGCAAGACCATAAGAGTTTCTTGTTTGCTTTTTTCAGGGTAGGGTCTCTTTCTAGCCCAGGCTGACCTAGAACTCACTCTGTAGTCCTAGGCTGGCCTCAAACTCACAAGTGATCCTCCTACCTCTGCCTCTTGAATGCTGGGATTAAAGGCATGTGCCACCATGCCTGGCCAGAGAAGTCTTTTTTTTTTTTTTTTTTTGGTTTTTCGAGGTAGGGTCTCACTCTAGCCCAGGCTGACCTGGAATTCACTATGCAGTCTCAGGGTGGTCTTGAACTCACAGCAATCCTCCTACCTCTGCCTCCCGAGTGCTGTGCTGGGATTAAAGGCGTGCACCACCTCGCACAGCAGATAAGTCTTTTATTGGGTCCAATGTGACAACATCAGAAGCAGCAGCAGCACAGGAGGGTGCTTCCCAAGTCTTTAAGCAAGCTAAACAGTCTATAAAGCCAAAAGTCTTTTTTTGCACCAATCACAGCTTTGCCTCTTTAGCACTACTCACAGAAGTTCTGCTAGGTCCCCAGAGGAAATGTTCTTCCTCTGGCCTAGGTAGAAATGGTTGTAGGGTCATATAGAATTTAGAGGGTTGTGATAGCAAACAGCACTGGCTGAGGCTCCACCTTAGAAACTGGAGCAATCACCTGGATCACTGTGTAGTTTTCTTAAGATGTCTGTGGAGTGGTTGGCGTAAGGGCAGTCTGGCTGGTTGTGTGACTGGCATTCCTTTTAATCATGGTAGCCAGGGCAGCAAGGAGAATCCAACAGTTGCCACCTAGGGAGTCACATTGCCCCAATGTGTATCTTTGCATATTTAAATTAAGGACAATGTGTGTCCTTAATGCCTTTGCTTATTTACAGGAAAATGAACATCAAAAGTTTTTAGAAGGCCGCGTGTGGTGGCGCACGCCTTTAATCGCAGCAGTTGGGAGGCAGAGGTAGGAAGATTGCCATGAGTTTGAGGCCACCCTGAAACTACATAGTGAATTCCAGGTCAGCCTGGAATAGAGCAAGACCCTACCTTGAAAAACAAAAAAAAAAAAGTTTTTTAAATAAAAACTTAGAAGAGTCAGGTGTGGTGGCACACAGCTTTAATCTCAGCACTCAGAAGACTGAGGTAGAAGGATTGCCATGAGTTCAAGGCAAGACTGGGCTACAGAGGGAATTTCAGATCAGCCTGGATTAATGTGAGAGCCTACCTACCTAAAAAAATTTTAAAAGGGGTTGAAGATATGGATCAGTGGTTAAAGGTGATTGCTTGCAAAGCCTAACAGCCCAAGTTTGATTTCCCAGTAGCCACATAAAGCCAGATGTACAAAGTGGCACCTGCATCTGGAGTTCATTGCAATGGCTAGAGGCCCTGCCTGGCATGCCCATTCTCTTCCTCTATCTCTCCCTCTCTCAAGTAAATAAAAAGTTTAAAAAAAAAAAAACATAGAAAGCCAGGCATGAAGAGGTAAGTTCTATGTGAGTTCAAGACCAGCTTGGGACTACAGAGTGAGACTCTACCTTGAGAAAAACAAAACAAAACAAAACAAACAAACAAAAAAAAAGTAAAAGAATTTATTATTAACCCTAATAGGGATTTTTTTTTTCTTTTTTGAGGTAAATTCTTGCTGTAGACCAGGTTTACCTGGAATTCATTATGTAGTCTCAGGGTGGTCTCCAACTCACATCCATCCTTCTACCTCTGCCTCCCTAGCCCTGGTATTAACGGCTTGCCCCACTATGCCCATTAATAGCGATTTTTTAACGTTTGGCTTTATGTGTGTATTGGGGTATCAAACACTGGGCATCAGACTTGGCTAGCAAGCTCCTTTAACTGCTGAGCCATCTCTCCAGCTCTGATTTTACTAGGTTTTAACACTGGTTAACAGCAGCCCAGTGCCACAGGGAAAGGTGAATCCCCCTTACTTGGCTCAAGATGACATCTACATGTAGCCCAGTCCACCTGGTTTAATTGGTATGGTAACTCTTTTGCACATTTGTTTTTGATTCTTTTTGTTTGTTTGTTCGAGGTAGGTTTTCATTCTAGCCCAGGCTGACCTGGAACTTATTTTGTAGTCCTACTCTGTCCTCAAACTCACAGCGATACTCTTACCTCTACCTGTCCAGTGAGTGCTGGGATTAAAGGCATGCACCACCAGATCTGGCCTGATTTTTTTTTTCTTTTTAAATAGCTTGATTTGAGAAAGCGAGAGAGAAAGCAGGAGAGAACCAGGGCCTCTTGTCCCTTGCACATGCCATTGTGCATGGGGCTTTACATGAGTACTGGGGAATTGAACCCCGGGCCTGCAGGTTTTGCAAGCAAGTGCCTGTAACTGCTGAGCCATCTCTCCAGCCATCTGATTTTAAGATCAGGCTCATTCTCCCAATATTATACCGCTTCATTTTTAGAAGGGTTCAGATCTGAACCAGCCTCTTTTCATCAGAAAACTAGGGAGGAACCCTCCCAACAGCTGAAGCAACTTTAAGCCTGGGTGCCTCTTCATATCAGCCCTATGCAAGGCTGAGTATATCCAACTACCAAAATAACATGAGGTCCCTTCTCCAGCAGGGGCAATGAGGTAATACCTGGATGATGTCTTTCCTGATAGATTTGCCACTGGCTAGGATGCAGAGGCCGGGTGCCAAGGTAGAGGCTTGGGTTCCAAATAGGAGAGATGCAGCTGGAGAGAGCTCATTCCTGAATTGATTTATTTACTTAGACATGTCTTTCCTAGATTTGGAGATTGAACTCAAGGCCTCACGCATACCAGGCAAGCGCTGTACAACTGGGCTGTATCCTCTCAGGACGTCCAATTAATTAAATCTGGACTTCGGATAAAGAATAACACTTTAATCCCAGCACTCAGGAGGCAGAGGTAGGAGGATCACCCTGAGTTCAAGGCCACCCTGAGACTACAGAGTGAATTCCAGGTCAGCCTGGACTAGAGCGAGACCCTACCTCGAAAAACCAAAAAAAAAAAAAAGCACTTTAGCACAGGTATGGCCCATGGGTACTTGAGCGATACTCACACTCGGTACAGTTCGTACGGTTCATGGTTTAGCTCAAACCTGTGGGATTCCTCCGGGGTCCCTAGTGAGGGTCCCCGTGGAAGTAGCTGCGTCCACGGAGGGCTAGAGTGTCCAGCAGGTGGCCGCTCTAGGCTGTGTCAGGGCCGGCCGGAAGTCCGTATACGCACTTCCCCCAGGCCGGGCGGTTGCCAGGCGGGGGTGGTGACGTTACCGGAAGGGGCGGGTCCGCCGGGAGCCAGGCCGCGCCGGCCGGGAGGGGGCCGGAGCCGGGCCATGGCGGCGACGGCGGGCTCCGAGGGGCGGCGCGTGGCCCTGGAAGCAGCGGCGGCGGCGGCCTCGGCGGCGCCCGAGCGAGGCGGTGGGAGCTGCGTGTTGTGCTGCGGGGACCTGGAGGCCACGGCGCTGGGCCGCTGCGACCACCCTGTGTGCTACCGCTGTTCCACCAAGATGCGGGTGCTGTGCGAGCAGCGCTACTGCGCCGTGTGCCGCGAGGAGCTGCGCCAGGTGCGTCCGGGGCCGCGCGGCCGGCGAGAGGGAGGGAGGGAGGGGCGCCGGCGGCCTCGGAGGCCTGGGGACCTCCGGGGCGGGGTCCGACCGCCCGGCCTGGGAGGTCAGAGCTGGGGGAGGAGGAGCGATGCCGGTGGGAACGGAGCCTGGGGACTTTAGCCCTGTCCTGTGCTCCGGTCTTGGGAGCAGGTCGAGAG
Source organism: Zapus hudsonius (assembly GCA_004024765.1). Classification (NCBI taxonomy): domain Eukaryota; kingdom Metazoa; phylum Chordata; class Mammalia; order Rodentia; family Dipodidae; genus Zapus; species Zapus hudsonius. The sequence continues at coordinate 12,444 of PVHP010012918.1, forward strand.
CCTCCTCTCCTGTCTGGGTGTTGGTTCCTCTGAGGTCTCCTGTGGAGTGGAGACAGCCAGAGTCCATCTGTCCTGGAAGTAGAAGGTTCCCAGCTCAGTTAGGCTTCTAAGCCTCACTGGTGACCTGAGCCAGCTCCCGAGACGCGGCGTTTTCAATTTGTAGTGGTGAAGGTGACATCGGGACCTGACACCCAAGTGCTTGAGCGATGGGGATGACGAGTATTAGGAAGTTTTCCCTCTTCCTCTCTAGTCCTAGGTTTCCCTCCAACGTGGAGGAGAGATGATTCTTACTCTGTCTAGACTTGGAAACCCTGGAGGGGTCAGAAGTCACATAGAGCTTTCCCCCCGTACTCGATCTAAGCCAGCTGCTGACAGGGCGCGTCCAGCTGGACCTCTTGTGTTTTGCTGCCCTTAGAGATCTGTTTGCTTCCAGCAGTTGTGAAATTCCCCTGGTTGGTTCATTGGATGGCTTTGGCTATTGGCATCTATCTTTCAGGGAATCTTAATTTTTGTGTCTTGAGAAGTGATGCAGAGATGGTAGTGTTGAGGACTAAGTTCTTTCTTCCTTTCCTTCTTGCCACTTATTTGAAAGGAGCCAAAGAGGTGGTGGAATCTATAAGCATTCCCTGGGCACCCGTGTGACTCTGAGAAATCCCTGGGTACTTGTCTGCCCTGTTGGGAAAGCAACTGGAGATGCTGTTAGTCTATAATGTGGAAGGAGCTTACCCTACTGGGAGATATCTGGAGTTCAGGAACAGTCTGGGAAGCCTTGGACTGGTAACTTACTCAAAGGGCCCCTCTCGACTTTGCTGAACCCTGCCACTCTTGCACACACTGGAACTCTGAAATGCCCAAGTTTCCTAGCAAACCTTTGTCTTCCTTCCAGGAAAGAAGGTGTTGTGAAGGTCTTCTTTACATATGAAGTTCTAGCCTAGGCTTTGAGTCTCACTCTGACATGAGTGAGCACCCATTGTTTATGGTCCTCACATTCTCCTGAAGCTCTGTGATAGGGGCTTTTGGCTTGAGCTGTTAGCAGGCCCAGCTGAGGTGTAGTTTGGCACTGGGTGCCCCTTGCCAAGTCTAGGCTTCCTCTTGGACCCACCTCACCATGCTGGGCTGCAGGGTGTCCCTGGGACTTTTGTCTGGTGAGCTGCCTAGCTTAGTTGTGCTCCCATCCATTCTTCCTTCTTCCTTCCCACTTGTGAACCTGCAGCCCCATTCTCAGCCTTTCTTGTTCCTTACTGAGTTCTGCATTACCCTCTGAATATGTCCTATGTCCATGCCCAGGAACCCAAATCCCCTGAACCTTGCCTTTGTCTTGCTTTTCCTTAATAGGACTAAGTGTGAAAACTAGGAGGAAAGTATGCTAAGGAGCTGTGTGGAACAGGCTGGCTTCTTCTGCTGGGTGATTCTGTACACTTGACCTTCCCTGTACAGGCTCTGGGGTGGGGACTGGGAACAACTGGCAGCCCACAACACACAACCTGGCAGCTGCTAGGGCAACCTGCACTACGTGGAAAATGCTTAGCATGGAAGCTGAGCAGGCTGTCATCTGATGAAGGCAGTGGAGATATGGGTAATGGTGGGCAGCTCTGATCAAGATCCTAAAGAAATATAGCTCAGGGCTGGAGAAATGGCTCAGCGGTTAAGGCATTTGCCTCCAGTGCCTAAGGCCCTGGGTTCAGTTCCCCATTACCCACATAAGCCAGACCCACAAGTTGGTGGCCCTGGTGCGCTCTCTCTCTCTCTCTCTGTCTGCTTGAAAATGAATAAATAAAATATTTAAAAAAAAAGAAATATAGCTCAGTGGTAAAAGGCCCTGTATTCAATCCCATCACTCCAGAGAGAGGGGGAGACTGCAAAGCAGACACACCTTGGTGATGTTCCTCCCTCCCTCCTCTAGGTTCTTGTCTTCCTCTGGACACATTGGCTCTTAAGGGCTATTTTCTTCAGTTCCTATCTTTTTTGTTTGTTTGTTTGTTTGTTTGTTTGTTTTTCTCAAGGTAGGGTCTCACTCTAGTCCAGGCTGACCTGGAATTCACTATGTAGTCTCAGGGTGGCCTTGAACTCACAGCAATGCTCCTACCTCTGCCTCCTGAGTGCTGGGATTAAAGGCGTGTGCTACCATGCCTGGCCTTCAGTTCCTAACTTGTTATCCACCTTGTCCTGTGTCTGGACAGGCCACCAATGCAGCCATATCCCTGTTCCACAGGAAGTGGGAGAGGAATGCTGAAGGCCAGCTCAGAGTTATCCTAGGGCCCAGGTCAGAGGGTGGGGCTGATGACTCAGATGGTATTATTCTGTTGTAAATGCCCTCACTGTAGTGTTATCCTTGCTCCTGTCCCCACCTGAGCTCACTAGGAGTCTGGATGCTCCATGTGACCCCTCTCCTTCCCTGGCCTGGCCTTACTATGGACTCTTGGCTAGTTTTTGTCCTTCCTGTTCTTTTGTCCTCTGTTACTTTTTCTTCAATACCCATTGTGTGTTGGGAGCAAGGATTAGATTAGCAAGGCCTCCGGGGCACACATCCACACTCATCCTTGGGAGTTCCATGGTGGGCTTGTGCTCCTGAGCAGATTGCTCTAGGACTGGGGTGGCTGCCCATCCCATGGCTCATCCAGGAGTGCTCCAGTACCCTGGGTCATACACTGCCTAACCCACCCAGGAGCTTCCTCAAATAGCCCAATCTCACATCCAGGCCTGGCCTGAGCTCTGTCTTCAGACCATGACCCTTTCCCAAGGACCATCTGTCTCCCTGACAAGGTCTTTTAAAGCCCTGATTGGCCTGAAACTCACTATGTAGACCAAGCTGGCCTCAGACTTGCAGCAATCCTACCTCTGCTTCCCACATGCTGGGATTACAGACATGCGCTACTACACCAAACTTTAGGACAAGACAGGCCATCTACCCCGAGCCTTCATGTACATAGGTTCCACTGTCCCAAGTCTGACCTTGCTGAGGTGTCCCCAGGGAGGGAGGTTCTTTCTGGTTAGATTCCTGGTAGACTCCTGCCCCTCCCAGGCCCAGGATTAGCTAACATGTTTTTGTGCTCATCTTGCTGGGGACACTCCAGGATGCCCTGCTGTACCATCACCTGTGCAGCCTGTCTGGGTGGCCAATCCTGATCTCCATACATGTCTGGGGAGAGGCAAGGTCTAACTATCTGTCACCCAGCCTTGGTCAGCATCTCTCTGCTCCCAGCCTGCAGCTCAAGGCCTCCTCCTGTGCTTCTAGTCCCTTTGTGAGCCAACCTCTATCTGCCTCCTTCCCTACCTCTCAGCCTGGTCCAGGTATGTCCTGCCAGACTGCTCAGGAGAGACAAACAACCCTGGGTTCTGCAACCCACTCTACTCCTCATCCAGACTTGACTCAGTGGCCCCTTGACACTCAGTGACCCCTACTCTGTAGCTGCTGCTCATACTTCTAGGCCTCAGGGGCACAAAGGGGAGCAAGCCTGGTTCTGCACAGGTGCCCTAGTCTTTGCCCCGCCCAAACCCATGAGGGGTGCTGTGGGCCCCTAGTCCTTAGGGTGTGCCATCTCCCTGCATTATAGCTACTCTTGGCCTCAGGATGTTCACAGAAATGTCTTGTGGGCAAACAGTAAGCCAGCATGCTTGAGGAATAGATGTCACATGGTAAACAAGTGATGAGGACAAATGAGCCACTCTCTTCATTGTGGCCTGGCACTGACTGACTACAGAGGTACCCAAGGGCTATACTCACAGCCCCAGAACAGATGGACCACCTCTGTGGCAGCCTGAGATGCCACCTAGGGTGAAGTACACAGCTGAGAGGTCGCTGGAGCTGGTGGTAGTGACGGGGGCGTCCCTGGCACCAGCTTCCTCTGGGGAAGGAAGTCGTTCCTCCGCTGCGTCTGTTGGGCTTGGATGCTTTTTGGCAGCCTCAGGGAGTTTCCTCAGACTGTTCTTCTAGCCGCCTGAAAGAACAGATCTAGGAGCCTGATCTCCAGATCTACTCTGTGCTCAGTAGAGCTATGTGGGGGCATGGCTGTGCCTGGTGCCTGGGAGGCCCAGTGCTCCCTCAAGTTCTGTGTTCAGCAGCTTTCTGTGTCTGGGCTGGAGATGCACTTGGGAGTGGTTGAAAGGTAGAGATCTGTGAGAACTTTCCCTGGAAGGGCAGATCACATGAGAAGAGGCCAACATAGGACTTAGGAAGCCTGGAAAGGAGCTGCCAGGGAGCAAGAAAGTTGAGGACCTATGACAGGTAGGTACAGGAGTACCTACATGAGAGATAGCTACTGTGCCCTTATAGCCTTTTTGATTTGAGCTTTTGGGGTGTAGAACTCTTACTACAATTTAAAGATGGTCCCAGTTCTTTCCTTCCTTCCTTCCTTCCTTCCTTCCTTCCTTCCTTCCTTCCTTCCCTTCTTCCTTCCTTCCCTTCTTCCTCCCTCCCTAAAAAAAAATAAAAATAAAAAAAAAATAAAGATGGTCCCAAAGCCTGATATAGTACTGCATGCCTGTAATCCCAGCATGTGAGAGGCAGAGGTAGGATTGCTGCAAGTTTGAGGCCAGCCTAGTCTACATAGTGAGTTCCAGGCCAATCAGGGCTTTACAACAAGATCATGTCTCAGAAGAAAATAAATAAAGATGATCTCAAGCTGTGCATGATGGTGTATGCCTGCATTTCCAGCACTTGGGAGGTGAAGGCAAGAGGCTCTGTGAGTATAAGGCCATCCTTGGCTATATGTTATAGCCTGGGGTTATGAGACCTGTCTTGCCAAAAATAAAGATGGTCTTGGAAATGCGGACAGGAGCACGGGACAATTAGCAGCAAAATTCATCCTGCTCAGCCTTGCAAGATATAATAAGGGGAAGGAAGAAGGGAAGGCCTTCTGGGCCACTGCTAATCTGTCCCCATCCCCAGGAAGAGAGTGGTTGGATCCCATGGCCTCCCTGGGATCATAGGGTGGAGAAGCAGATGCTGGTCTGAGCCCTCTGGTTTCTCTCCTAGACACTCCAGAGATCCACTGTTGGGGGGTGCACTGTATGGGCCATGAGCAAGGGTGGGGCTCATTGTACGTGGCCAGTCCTAAACTGCCCAAATATCCTCCTTGGATAAACCTAAACATAACAGATGACCTTGATATAACCTTTTCCAAGGCATGAGTCCTCCTTTCTCAAGTCTTAAAAGGCCTCAGAGCTGCCCTTAGAGTTGAGTTGCACATGGGCAGTAGCCGAGAAGAAACATCAGATGTGGTCTTGAGCCAGAGAAGGGGTGGTTACTGTGAGATGAGGGGACTGTAGATCCTCACCAGAGGGATTTCATGGAGAGAAGGGAGAGGCCTGAGTCTGTAAGTGCCCTGGGTCACATTGGGGCCCTGAAACAGGGGTCTTAACCATCTGATCATAGGGCAGTGCCCAAAGTCTATGGAGAGGTGGGCCAGGCCTTGCTCTCAGCCCTATAGGAAGGGACAGGAGAGGGGTCCTTTAGCAGCCATATTCCAGCAGGTCCTGAGACCCACAAGTTTGTGCCTTAATGGCTGTTGTGTTTTATGGCTTGCCTAAAGACACAACCCACAACTGGCAGGGACAGCAGGGCGATGATTGGAGTGGTCGGCTCACTCCAGATACCAGTCCTGTGGGAGCCCCTTGCTCCAGTGTCGTCATGGAAGCACAGGGAGGGGTGCTGGACAGAGGATGGCCAGGCCTTACTGCAAGGTCACCTGACAGCTCCTAGGCTTGCAGCATTTGCTATTTCCTTAGCTGCTGCCTAGAACACTCATGAAAGCTGTTCTGTGCTCATCACTCCTGCCCCTCCTTGTACCTCTTGGGTTAGTGCTGGGTGGAGCTGTGGATGAATTTTGGGCTTGCAGGAAACGTGGCTGCCCCCTTGTGGAGAGTTAGGACATTGTGTCTGACAGTTTTTGTGAGCAACTTGTCCAATGGGCCAGTGGCTGCTGCTGCCCACTATAGCCATAAGGGCCTCCCCTTCTGCTTCTGCTTGGTCCTTGGCATCCTTGCCCAGGCCCTGCTCACCGCTGTACCTCTTCAGGTGGTCTTTGGGAAGAAGCTCCCTGCCTTTGCCATGATCCCCATCCACCAGCTGCAGCACGAGAAGAAATATGACATCTACTTTGCAGATGGAAAGGTGTTCGCTTTGTACAGGTGAGGGTTCCTCAGCTGGAAGTGCTGTAGCTGACCTGCATCCATATGGCCCCTCACAGCTGGGAGGGGAAACACAGGGGTCTGTGGTACATTGTTGGGTGGACCATGTATCTTCCTAGACTTCAGGCTCCTTGTCTGGGATGTGGAGCTCCTGGCTTCCCCCACCAGGACAGCAGTGGAAATAAGGGTGCATAGTCTTTGCTGTCTGCACCTTTTGAGGAACACAAGAGTATGTACAGCCAAGCATGGTGGCATACACCTTTAATCCCAGCACCTGAGAGGTTGAGGTATGAGGATCACTGAGTTCAAGGCCAGCTTGGGGCTACAGAGTACGAGTTCCAGGTCAGCCTGGACTAAAGTGTGAGACCTTACCTCAGAAAAATTATGTGCAAGTAGCACTCAGCTTATTGTCCCAAAATTCAGAAAGGGCTTGGTTATCACAGGGGCCATCCCCTTACAGGCCCAGGACTGGAATCCCAGTCCTACACCTGGGAGCAGGAGCCCTGTGCACTCAGGGTGGAGGCCTATCATGTGACCCTACTGTGGGCAGCAACACTGAGGTGCACACAGTGGGTGGATCTGGTGTTTGTTTCCTCAGGCAGTTGCTACAGCACGAGTGCCCACAGTGCCCTCAGCTGCCACCCTTCGGCCTCTTCGGGGACCTGGAGCAACATATGCGGAAGCAGCATGAACTTTTCTGCTGCAAGCTATGTCTCAAGCACCTCAAGGTACACCTGTACTGAGGGCGAGAGGCCTACCCTGGGACCCCCAGATCAGATACCACCAGGCTTCCCCAGAACATTAGGCTGCTTGGTGCTGGGCAGAGAGGGGCTCCCAGTGGTTACGGGGTCCTCCAGGCTTAAGTGGGCTCTGGAGTAGACCTGGCAACATGAGGGCCCTCTCCTTGTCCTTTCTCCACTGCTGGCCAATGGGAAGTATGGAGGCTCCCATTGGACTCCCATCGGGAGTCCCCACCCTTGGCTTAGCCCCCTGTTCTTTGCAGATCTTTACCTATGAACGCAAGTGGTACTCGAGAAAGGACTTGGCCCGTCATCGCATGCAGGGTGACCCTGATGACACATCCCACCGGGGACACCCCCTCTGCAAGTTCTGTGATGAACGTTACCTAGACAATGATGAGCTGCTCAAACACCTGCGTCGGGACCACTATTTCTGTCATTTTTGTGACTCTGATGGGGCCCAGGACTACTATAGGTAGGTAGGACTTTGGACTTCTGCAGATTAGCAGGACCCAGGATGCTTCCAGGAATGTATATAGAACTATTGATGGTTGACAGGACCTAGGATGCTGTAGTGGGGTGATGGTACAGTAGCCGGTCTGGCTCCTATTGACTCTCCTGACTTCTGTCTGCCAGTGATTACGCATATCTACGTGAGCACTTCCGGGAGAAGCACTTCCTATGTGAGGAGGGCCGCTGCAGTACAGAGCAGTTCACCCATGCCTTCCGCACCGAGATTGACCTCAAGGCACACAAGACGGCCTGCCACAGCCGCAGCCGGGCTGAGGCACGCCAGAACCGCCAGATTGACCTTCAATTTAGCTTTGTGCCACGACACTCTCGCCGGAGTGAGGGTGAGCCAGGTGCCCATAGTTTTAGCCTGACCTTGATCCTGGGTTAGTCTGCAGGATCTATGCTGTGGGCAACTGCTTCCCAGACCTCAGATCTAGGTTTTGATCAAATCCCATCACCACCACCACCCAGCTCTGGACACAGGAGGCGCCTGCTCAACCTTTGTCTCTTCATTCATCTCATGTATTGAGTCCAGTGACCGCCAGGGGATCCTTGCTTGCCTGCCTGCTTATTCCCTAGCAGTGTTGTGCATTTGTGGTTCTGGGGGGGGGGGTCCCTGGGACTCTTATTTGTCTCAAGGCTGTCAATGAAGCTTGCTCTGTATATTTTGCCCTCAGTGGTAGGGTCCAGGCCCCTGTCATTACATTGCTTACCCTGACATGGTACCAGGTCATAGAGGTCACAGTTGGTTTGGCCCTATCCTGGGGTTCATGGGACAGGGGTGTGGGTAACCTCTGCCATCCAGACAAGAGCACTGGCCTCTGGCCTGAACAGCAGGTCTTTCAGTCTTGCTGCCCTGTCAGGGGCTGGACAGTGACAGGCTGTGTGCTAACTGCAGGAGTCGTCAGTGGTGAGGACTATGAGGAGGTGGACAGGTACAACCGCCAGGGCCGAGGTGGCCGGGCCAGCGGGCGTGGAGCCCAACAGAGCCGCCGGGGAAGCTGGAGGTACAAGAGGTGGGAGGCTTTGCATGCCACTGACATTCTCCTGATACCACCCCTAGGCAGTAGCAGCAGCTGGCAGTCAATCTGGGAATAGGCATGGGATTTGGGGGCTCCAGTCCTAAGAGCAATAACAGTGTCTGCTCTGCACCTTAAGCAAGCAGAAGGTTCTTGATCTTCCTCGTGCTAGCCAGATACACCAAGGCTTGGGGTGGGTGTTGTCACTCAGGAGATCACACAGTTCTACCGGAAGTGGCTGCAAAGTAGGTCTGGGTCCAGGCACTGTCCACCTGAGGCTGTGCCCTCGGCTTTTTAAAGCCTGATGTTCCTCTTCTCAATCCCAGGGAAGAAGAGGACCGAGAAGTAGCAGCTGCCATCAGAGCTTCCGTGGCTGCCCAGCAGCAGGAGGAGACCCGCAGGACTGAGGACCGGGAGGAGGGTAGCAGGCTCAGGAAAGAGGAAACATCAGTCCGGGGACCTGAGGAGTCCCGTGGCCCCCGGCGCCTACCTCGGGCTCAGGGAGAAGCCCCAGGTGAGCCAGGCTCACACTCTGGCAGCTCTTCGTTGGCCTGGGAGGAGCAGCCAGCTACTGGCCAGCACACTCTGAGTCCAGTACCACTATTTGACCTGGGCTTCTTTCATGTCTTATAGGCCCAAAGGAAACACTGACCAATGGTCCTATAAGCCAAGAAGCCTTCCCAGCCACTGGCTCTGTGGCTGCCCCACCAAGGTGTGTGTGGGAACTAGGGGGAGAATGGATCCTATGGTGGGTGGGGGCAGATCTAGCTGGGGCCTGGTGAACCACTGACCAGCTCCCCCTCCCTGGACCCAGCACCCTCCTGCCGCCCACTCCGAAGCTCAAGGATGAAGACTTCCCCAGTCTCTGTGCCTCCACTTCTTCCTGCTGCACCACAGTCACCCCAGGCTCTGTGGGGCTGGCACTGGCCTATCCTGGTTCCACCAGGGGCAGGAACACCTTCCAGGAAGAGGACTTTCCTGCCCTGGTTTCCTCAGCACCCAAGCCCAGCACTGCACCCTCTAGCCTCATCTCAGCCTGGAATAGCAGCTGTAGCAAGAAGGGGACCCCATCCACCTCAGGGGCTCAGGCTGCAGGTGGGGGCAGTCAGCCCTCCCGGAAGGCAGGGAAGGGGAATAAGAGTGGCCGGAAGGGTGGCCCACTCCCAGTGGACGAAGAGGAGGGTGGTGGACTTACAGTGCAGGAGCTGAGGAGTGTACCCACCACGGTGGCCGTCTCTTCCCTGCTGGGGTCAGTTTCCACCCAGAGCTCCACCAAAGTCGGCAAGAAGAAGAAGGTGGGCTCTGAGAAGCCTGGGGCCACATCATCCTTAAAGCTGCCCCCTGATCGCACTCAGAAGCAAAAGCTCCCTGGGTCTGAACAGGCCCCTGAAGCCCCTTCAAGCAAAGTTGAAGTGCCAGCAATCATTGTCAATGGACACTCAGAGGTGCCAGCTCTGGCACGGAGCACCCCTAAGGAGCCCCCAGGACTTCCAAGGCCCCTGGGGCCCCTCCCCTGTCCCACACCCCAAGAAGACTTCCCAGCACTTGGAGGCCCCTGCCCACCCAGGATGCCTCCTCCCCCAGGTAGGCTGTGTGTCTGAGGCATGCTGTGGTGCTAGTATCAGGCTGGAGCCCAGGGATAGACAGGAGCATAGCTCAAGGAAGGGGTGCAGGGCAGACCCCCACCTGTCTAGCAGGGTAGCCTGTGTTCTGTGTGGCCCAGCTGCCTCAGCAGCTTGGGCCCAGTCTGGATTCAAGCGCCATCTTGAGCCACCTCTTAATTTCTCAGTTGACAATGTCCCTATAACACTTTAAAGGGCTGAGGGCACCAGAACTGTCAAGAGGCCAAGGTGGGGTACTGGCCCTGGGCCTGCTGGGGAACAGGATGACAGGCTGACCCAATAGGCTGGAAAACTTAAAGGCAGGCTGGGCCAGTGAGGGCCACATTCAAGGTCTTGTGCCACCTTGCAGGCTTCAACACTGCGGTGCTCCTGAAGGGAACGCCACCCCCACCTCCACCGGGTCTGGTGCCTCCTGTGAGCAAGCCACCCCCTGGTTTCTCCAGCTTCCTGCCCAGTCCTCAACCAGCCTGTGTCCCCAGCTCCACTACCACCATGAAAACGTGAGTGTGGTAGGCTGCCTGATTCTTGCCAGTGGGGATAGGTGGAGAGGTACCCACCAGGCCACCCCAACGGCTGATGTCTCCTTACCATCTGACCCTAGACCTCGACTGACACCCACACCAGGAGCCTACTTGGTCCCTGAGAACTTCCGGGAGAGGAACCTCCAGCTCATCCAGTCCATCAAGGACTTCCTGCAGAGTGATGAGGCCCGCTTCAGCAGATTTAAAAGCCAATCCGGGGAGTTCAGACAGGTGAGGCAGGTTCAGGGTTGGGGAGGCCAGCCTGCCTTTGCCCAGAGTGGGAGTTGACTAGCTATGGCTCTCTGGGCGGCAGGGCATGATCTCCGCAGCCCAGTACTATAAGAGTTGCTGGGACCTGCTCGGAGACAACTTCCAGAAGATCTTCAGTGAGCTGCTGGTGCTCTTGCCAGACACAGCCAAGCAACAGGAGCTGCTGTCTGCACACACTGACTTCCGAGGTCGCGAGAAAGCTCCTGGTGCCAAGTCAAAGAAGAAAAAGAATGCGTGGCAGGCCAGTACCCAGCAGGTAGTCCTGGACTGCTCTGTGTGCTCCACCTGCCAGCAGGTGCTAGCATATGATGATGTCCACAGCCACCAGGCACTGCACGCTGCCCGGGACGATGACTTCCCCTCCCTTCAAGCCATTTCCAGGATTATCACGTAGCTCCTGCTGTTGAGGGCAGGAGCTGTCACACCTTCCTCTCTCCTTCCATCCTCTTTCCAGCTGCAATGCAGCTTGGTAGGGCCCATGGAGGCTGAAGCTCAGGCCTGCCAGGGGGTCCAGGAAGGCCTATCCTGTGCCGTTAGCACATGGTCATACAAGTTCTGTCCCCTGCTCAGGAGCAGGCTGGTCTTGGTTTGCATTCTTGTGCTTTTGGAACGTGCCAGGAAAGGGAAGGGCTGGGATTCTGGGACCTGAGCCCACAGTCACAGCTAGAGGCCACAGTGGCCCACTATTGGGCCCTGCTGATTGGAGTCTACAGCCCCCAGAGCTGAAAAGCTATAGGTCCACTGGTGCTGGAGTAAGATGTCAAGAATGTTGTGTAAACAATTGGCTGTTTCTTAATTCCAGAATGTTCCAGATTAAAAATAGACACAAAATTGTGCTACTTGAAGTTGCATCTTTTTATGAGATAAGCTGAATCTGGGATCTCAAATTGCCTCTGACCTTTTATAAGACAGTTTATCTTCAAATAAATTTATTTTGCAGTACTGCACATAGCTGGTGTCCTGAGCATCTCTGCCTTGAGTGTGTATAAAGCTGGGTCACTCAGATTCATCAGCTGGGTCAGCCAGTGAGCACCAGGATACAAGGAGGCCTGGGGACATGGATAGGCAGTTGGAGTGTGCTCCCAGGAAGAGGCTGCCAACCCTGCCATAGGAGAGTCTGGCAGTGCCCAACCTGGGATCAAACACTTGAATACCCATAGAAATGACTTTTAATGATGAAATACAGCATATGTAGGAGGTGGATACAGGATGATCAGATCAGAAATTTAGGGTTATCTTTGGCTACACAGTTCAAGGCTAGCCTGAGCTACACGAGGGGGGTGTGGAGAATAACAGCATAGTGGTGAACACCTATAATCAGAAGAGTAAGGCAGGAGGATTTCATGGTGATCCTCCTACCTCTGCCTCCCAAGTGCTGGGATTAAAGACGTGCACCACCACGCTTGGCTGGTGCACATCTTTAATTCCAGCATGCATCACCATGCCTGGCACATAAGCCACTTTGTCCAACTGGCCCAGGTTACTAGGCTCTACAGGCAAGCACTTCAACCGCTGAGTTATCTCTCCAGCCCCTTGTATTTTAGAGGCAAGGTACTCTAGCCCACACTGACCTGGAACACACTCTAGCCCTAGGCTAGCCTCAAATTCAGGTGATCCTTCTACCTCAGTCTTCAGAATGCTGGGACCAAAGCTTCATGCTACCACACCCAGCTTCAAAACACTTAATGTAGGGTTAAAAAGCAGGAAAATGCTGGAGCTCATGAGAGTATTTCAAAAACACCC
>PVHP010012918.1:30000-41962 GCA_004024765.1 Zapus hudsonius
GTGGCTTTCTGAGGACCGACCACGCCCTCCTCAAGCACCCCCAGGTGCTCCCCCCCCCCCGGCCTCGCCCCTGCTCCTCTAGCCCCGCCCCTTCGGATCTCTCTGCAACAGACCCCGTCCATGCCCCTCTAAACCACGCCCCTAGGTGCCTGGCCCCGCCTTTAAGGCCCCTGTCTGCAAGCTCCACCCCCTTTTAGAAGCCCTTCCCGCGTAGGGCCTCCCACGCTAGGCCACGCCTCCTCACCGCCGGCCCCGCCCACCTGAGAAAGCCAGGTCCAAGAGCACAGCGCGGCGCCGGTCGCGGACACTGCTGATCTGCTGGAAGCGCACATCCAGTAGCAGGAAGGCGGCGCAGGCGAGGAAGGCGCCGAGGCCCAACACGACGCCGAAGCGGCAGGCGCCCGCGTTCCCGTTGAAGACGCAGCGCAGCTCTGGACCGTTGTCGGAGTTCACGTAGCCCTCGTTGACTATGGGTCCGAACACCGCGATGGAGAACACCTGCGGGCGGCAGCTGTCGTTCAGGGGCCTGAGGCTGTCTGCCCCTCAACGCCATGATCAGTCTCTGCAAAATGCCCACACCCACGGGCCTGTTCCAGAGTTCCCCTGCAGCGTCGAGAGCCCACTTCCCATGCCTTGGCGTGTTTAGTAATTATTTACAACATAAAGCATTTAGTGAGTAGCTGCTGTGTCGAGGTACTGTGCTACTTTACAGAGGTTTCTTGGTGGTGATGCACGTGCCTGTAATCCCAGCACTCAAGAGGTGGAAGCAGAAGGATCTGCTAGACAGCTTCGGCTACATGGGACCCGGTCTCAAGACAAAAAAATTCCACAGGGGTACCACTTCTTTTATCATAATGAAGGATGTGGGGGTTCCAACAGGTGAAATCACTTGCCCAGGGTCACATGACTGATAAGAGTCAAGCTTCTCTGCAGGGTGAGGGGCGCATTGTCCCTCCAAACCCCCCCAGAGCCGACTTGAAAGTGTGGAGACAGGAGCCTTTCCCTGGATGGGTGACTCCAAGGGTGCAGTGGGCAGGACAGAGCAAGGAAGTCAATGTCCATAAGAGGCCGGGATGTCGTGGGGCGGAGCCAAGCAGCAGCTATCCAGAGTGCTATGCCAGGCCCCGGTAGAACCTGCCCTCTGCTGTGTGCCACCCCGTAGCATGCCACAGAGAAGAATTAACAGGTCTGGCTCAAATGTTGGCTCTGAGAAAGCCCCCCTCCTCCCCCAGTTTCCATCAGTAATGCACTTGAGGGAATGACCTCCACATAACTCATGAATATGTCCTGATGAGCAACTGGGCTCATTAGGCACCACCTCCGAGGTTTAGCTAAATCTCAATACCTTCTGCCCATCAGTTCCAGGAGGCACGTAGGGAGCGGGCCACAGGCACATTCTAACTCCAGGCAGCTGTGTTTCAAAATAAACTATCTCCAGTCTCAACTTTATCATTTTGCTCCTTTCCTGCCCCAGCTCTGTGGGGGACACCGAGGCATGGACATATTTCTGACAGCGGTCCAGAAGGCAAGTCAAACTCCAAGGGGAAGACTTGGGGGGAACCCTCCTGCTCCACCCTGGGCACCGCCCTCCTCCAAGCCTACAAGACGGGCATGAAGATGTGACAAGTCTAGCTGGACAAAACCCAGAATTCTGCACCCACCTCCAGCATCCTCCTGCTTGGAGGCGTTTAGGAGGGAGGGACAAGGCATACACCAGTGGGCTAGAGTACCCCAGCCTGCTGCCCTCAGGAAGCTTGCCACCTCCAGGAAGCCGACCCGTACAGAGCCTCTTCTAGCTGCCCAAACCCTGAGCCCCCTCCCCTCCTCTAATTCACTGCTGGACCTGAGACGCTTAAGAAGGGCCGCTCCCTTCAAGAGGACCTGGCAGATGCCCGGTGGAACAAAAGGGGGCACTGCCTGATCTGTGGGTTAACGCAGCCCCCTCCCCAGGTTGGGACAGCGCTCCCAAGCCCCTCGGAGAATCGTGTCTCTACTCCAGTGCCCGCTTTCAGGTGATGAGAACCGGGAAAAAATGGGAGTGAAGCCCGAGAGAAGGGAATGAATTAGACCTAAAGAAGAATTGGGGGCAGGGGGCCACCGTCTGTGACCTCTCAAGGTCCCTCGGTCGCCGCCGGCCCCTCCCCCGCCCTCAGGTGGGCGCGCCCAGCCAGGTGACGTCACCCCAACCTGCGGCGGGCGGGGGAGGGGCCGGCGAGGAGGAGGATGAAGGTGAGGGGCAGGGGGCGAGGGGCAAGGGGCGGGTGGGGAAGGAAGGTGACGCGAGGCAAGGCGGGGCAGGGGCCTGGTTAGGGCCCACTCACCCAGGACGCGACCCGCAACAGAGTCTGGGGCCGCCGCGCGAAGCTCACGGGGTCCAGGGCAGCCCCCGCGCGGCCCGCGCCAAACGAGGCGCCCTCCATGGCGGGCCGGGAGACCTCTGTCCGTCTGTCCGGCCGGTCGGCCCCACCCGAGGCCGCCCCGGGCTAATGCTGAGGCTGCTGATGCTAAGGATGCTGCCGCCGCCGCCGCCTCCCGGGAGCGCGCGCCGGCCGCGGCGGGGGCGCGCGGGGCGGGGCCGAGCCAGCGCCCCCCACCGGGTCCACGCGCGGGGCCGAGCCCTGCCCTCCATCCGCCCCGCCCACTCTCCCCGGATTGCCCAAATCCGAGATGGGGGCAGCCTCTGGAAACCCACGGCCAGGTTTCTCGTGGGTGATAGGGTCTGGCAAGGGAAGGGAAGGTAACTGATTTCAGACTTTGCCTTGGCCAAAAGCTTGGACCTAACAAGCACATGGCCCTGGTGCTCTGAGCTGGACCCTTTGGTGAGTGTGGTAGAACTGAGGCCTGGTATCTTAGCCCCAGCACTCAAGGAAAGGGAATTAGCCCTCAGGCCCTGGCTCCAGAAAAACAGACCATTGGAAGCCTTTCTCATGACCTCTTGAGGTGGACAGAAAGATGAAAATTAAGAAATAAAGCAGGGAGGGCTAGAGAGATGGCTCAGGGGTTAAAGGCACTCACTTCAAAGCCTGAGGGTCCGGGTTCCTATTCACCAGACTCACAAAGTGACATGTGTCTGCTGTTTGCAGTGGCAGGAGGCTCTGGTGCTCCCATACTCTCCCCCCCTTAAATAAAAATAAATAATAAATATAGAAGGCAGGAAAGGAGCCCCTCAACCCCTGCTGGCTGAGAATCAAGAATATCTCAGGCCAGGGCTGGAGAGATTGCTCAGTGGTTAAGGCGCTTGCCTGCAAAACCTTATGATAGTTCAGTTCCCCAGTGACCACATAAAGCCAGATGCACAAAATGGCACATGCATCTGGAGAGAGTTTGTTTGCAATGGCTAGAGGCCCTAGCGTACCCATTCTCATTCTCTCTCTCTGCTTACAAATAAAAATATTTTTTAAAAAGAATATCTCCAGCTGAAGAGATAGCTTAGCGGTTAAGGCATTTGCCTGCAATGCAGAAGGACTGAGTTCGAGTCCCCAGTGCCCATGTAAAGCCAGATGCACAAGAGAGCTGGAGGCCCTGACGTGCCCATTCTCTGTCTCTCTCTGCCTCTTTCTCTCTCAAATAAATAAATAATTTTTTTTAAAAAAAAGAATATCTCAGGCCAGAGTCCTGGTTCACACTCGTCCCTTGCAGCTCACACCCCTACTGCACCATGAGATTCTCCTTCAGAAGGCTGTATGCAGAGTGGTCTCTGCATTCAGGGGCATTTGTCTGTGAAGGCAGAGTCCACTGTGGACAGCAGGGTTATGAATGTTGGGCATCTCTGCTCCCTTCCTCTGGCCAGTGGTGTCCTCCAGGAATCTGCCTCTCCATCCCTGGTCTTCCTTGGGAGATTTGGAACTATTTAGTCCTGAGTCCAGAATGGGGATAAGAAGTCGATGGGAGCTTGGCCCAGCTGATGCCTATCTTCTGTGGCCCTTGATGGAATTCCCACAGATTCCCAAGCCTGAGTGACAGTCCTTCTTCAGGCTGGCAGGAGTCTCAGTGACTATGTTGCTAGTATCAGCAGAAGGCAGAGGCAATGGGCGAGCATGATACCAGCCCCCAATTACCTGTTTCTGGTCTTCCCTGAACAAGTCTACATGGATTGAAACTATATAGTGCCAAGCACTTTACTGTGACCTATGCATTCTTCAAAGGGAAGCGTGGACAGATGGAAGTGCCTCGATCAGCCCTGAGAACCCACTGGTGCAGGTCTACTCCTACACATGCATGAGCAGAGCATGTGTGGCCAGAGGTGCCTCCCACCAGTTTGGTCATTTTTAAAAAATGTTTTAGCCGGGCGTGGTGGCGCACATTTTAATCCCAGCACTCGGGAGGCAGAGGTAGGAGGATCACCGTGAGTTCAAGGCCACCCTGAGACTACATAGTGAATTCCAGGTCAGCCTGGGCTAGAGGGAGACCCTACCTCGAAAAACCAAAAAAAAAAAAAAAAAAGTTTTATTTGAGAGAGGTGGATAGAGAGAGAGAGAGAATATGGGCACACCAGGGTCTCCAGCTACTCCATGCTCCATCTTATACATCTGGCTTTACGTGGGTACTGGGGAATTGAACTCATGTCCTTCCACAAGCACCTTAACCTCCTCTTTATTATCACTCACCCTATTTTTTGGGTCATTTTCATCAGTACCCAAGCATTCTTTGAAAATATAAACATTGCTCTTGACCCAGCTTCCCTGCAACTACTCCACTTAGCAGCAAACTTGAGCCATGCTTCCAATATTTCTCATCCCTTTTCCTCCAATATAATGAAGCCTCTCCAATGGTGACTTCCCCCTGCCATTCCTGATTCTGTTGGCGCCTCCCTATGGCTACACTTCCAATATCTAGCTCATGAAAGTCCATCCCAGGGCCTTGTGCATGTTAGGCAAGCACTCTACTAAGCTGCCTCCAGAGCCATTGTGGCCTTCTTAGCAGTCCTTTTCGGGTCCTTTACTTGCCATCTGTGATCTGTCAGCCTGAAGGGCCTTTTTAACGTACATTGATATATTTTTAAATATTTTACTTTATATTTATTCATTTTCAAGCAGATTACAGAGAAAGAGAGAGAGAGTGAGAGAGAGAGAGAGAGAGAGAGAGAGAGAGAGAGAGAGAGAGAGAGAGAGAGAGAGAGAGAAAGTATACTAGGGCCACCACCTTGTGGGGGTCTGGCTTATGTGGGTCCTGGGGAATTGAACCCTGGGCCTTAGGCACTGGAGGCAAGTGCCTTAACTGCTGAGCCATCTCTCCAGCCCTATATTTGGTTTTTTTTGAGGTAGCATCTCACTCTAGCCCAGGCTGACCAGGAATTCACTACGTAGTCTCAGGGTGGCCTCAAACTCATGGAGATCCTACCTCAGCTTCTAGAATGCTGGAATTAAACACCCAGCTCAGTATTTTATTTGCAAAGACAATGATAGAATGTGCATACCAGACCTCTAGCCACTACAAATGAACTACAGATGCATGTGTCACTTTGTGCATCTGGCTTTCCGTGTGTGCTGGGGAACTGAACACCAGGCCCACAGTTTTTGCCAAGCAAATGCCTTTAACCTCTGAGCCATCTCTACAACCCTCTTCTTATTTAGCAGTGCTGGAGGTTGAACTTGGAGACTTGACCACGGCATGAAAGGCAAGTGCTCTACCACCAAGCTATATGCCCAGCGCTTGTTTTAAGAAAGGAAGCCGGGCGTGGTGGCGCATGCCTTTAATCCCAGCACTCGGGAGGCAGAGGTAGGAGGATTGCCGTGAGTTCAAGGCCACCCTGAGACTACAGAGTGAATTCCAGGTCAGTCTGGGCTAGAGTGAGACCCTACCTCGAAAAACCAAGAAAAAAAATAATAATAAATAAAAATAAATAAAGGGTTTATTTTGGGTTACATTTCTAGAGGATAAAGTGCATCATGGTGGGGAAGGCATGGCAGCAGGCAGCTGGTCACCTAGTATCTATCTTCAGGAAGCAGAGATTAGTCTAATTTTTGCATGTGTGTGTATCCATTTTTATGCATATGTGTATGCATGTAAGTAGAGGCCAGAGGTCAAAGTCAAGTATCTTCCTCATTTGCTCTCCATCTTAACTTTTTAAAAAATATTTTATTTATTTATGAGTAAGAGGCAGATAGAGGGCAAGAGAATAGGTGCCCCAGGGCTTCTACCCACTGCACAGGAACAAGAGAATAGGTGCCCCAGGGCTTCTACCCACTGCACAGGAACTCCAGAGGCATGCACCACCTTGTGCACCTGGAATTCAGCAATCCTCCAACTTCAGCCTCTAGAGTGCTGGGACTATAAAGGCTTGTACCACCATGCCTGACTCCAACCCTTTTTCTTTTTAGTTTTTTGAGGTAGGGTCTCACTCCAGCCCAGGCTGACCTAGAATTCACTATGTAGTCTCAGGGTGGCCTTGAACTCACGATGATCCTGCCTATGCCTCCTGAATGCTGGAATTAAAGGCTTGGGATACCACACCTAGCTTGTTTTTTGAGGTAGGGTTACATGCTAGCCCAAGTTGATGGAGAACTCACTCTGTAGACTAGGCTAGTCTCAAACTCAGTGATTCTTCTACCTCAGCATCCAAAGTGCTAGAATTAAAGGCATGCAGCAAGCCTGGTTTGGTCCACTTTAAGACAGGGTCTCTCCCTGAACAGCTCACTGATTCAGCTAGACTTGCTAGCCAGTAGGTCCCAGGGATCTTCCCGTCTCTGCTTTCTCAGTATTAGAGTGCCATGCCCAGCTTCTATGTGGGTTATAGAGATCTGAACTCAGGTCCTCACTGAACCATCTCCCCAATCCTTAAGTTGGCTGTCTTACTGTATGTGCTCACAGGTCTCACAAACAAATTTGCACCAGGGTTTCATTTTTCCTGGCCTAGGTTCTCTGGAAGACTGTCAGAGGCAAAGTGAAGTTTTATTTTATCTTACTTTCAGGAAAGCCAGCTAGGGTAAAAAGGAAATGAGGTGGTGAAGGAGAAAACACAAATTCAAGCAGTGTGTTCTGAGCTGACTACAGCTCAGGGAGGGAGCTGGGAGGCCCTGGTTCTATGGCACAGGTGCATTAAGCCTCAAAAGGCCAGAGAATTCCTATACCTGCAGAAGGAGCAACTTCTGTGCTGGCTCCACCTGGTCCCTCTGGGTAGCCTTCCCAGAAGCTGGAGGTACTGCAGCTCCACTGGAGACATAAGGCCTGCCAAAGCTGGTACTCATCCCGGAAGAGGCTGACACCCTGAGAATAAAGGTACCCAGGGTTTTATGATCACAGGAAACACGGCTGCTAAACTGCAGTAGTTGGGAGCCTTGCCTGGGGACAGGCAGAGCTGAACAAATCCAGGGAAGACCAAAAGTCCAAAAGGGTCCAGGTTACCCTAAGCCCACTTTACTCAACATTCTTCACCTCTCTGATGCACAGAGCAAATTCTAGCTGCAAACCCCCTGCCCCACCCCCATCTCCTTCAGCTTCCTTCTCACCCTGGGAATTCTCTGGCTCTACCTTCAGATACAGCCAGCATTCTCTTCCACCCAGGGGAGCTCCTCTCAGATAGATGCCCAGTGGTGAACTCTGCTAGCACCACAGACCGAAAGATTCAGCTGAGCAGAGAAGCAGAAACAGGCCTGTCCACTGCTGCAAACCCCAGTACAAAGCACATGAAAACTAGGTTGGTCCTCAGTCACCTCTCCATCATTTTATTTTGGTCTCAACTCTGAAAAGCTGCTCCCAGAATCCCTTGCTGACAGACCTGGCATAACTATGGAAATCCATGTGCCAGTCAGGCAGTGGGCAGCATAGCTGGTGTACCCACAGGAAAAAAAACCCTTGCCAGAGCTTTCCCTGTGAAGTCAGAGCACAGTATACACAGCTCAGCCCTCAGTCTTTAAGTGGCAACAACACAGAGCTGCCAGGGCCACATCTCTGTAGGTGTCTCCACCCACAAAGTGG
The DNA here is from genome assembly GCA_004024765.1 of Zapus hudsonius. Taxonomy (NCBI): domain Eukaryota; kingdom Metazoa; phylum Chordata; class Mammalia; order Rodentia; family Dipodidae; genus Zapus; species Zapus hudsonius. The sequence continues at coordinate 37,918 of PVHP010012918.1, forward strand.
GAATGCAATGACCTGGCTTGGTGCATCTGCGGGTAACTATGCCAAGGGTGTGGGGCAGACAGGCATCACGAAGGGGCAGCCTGGGCTGCTCTGACTTCCCTCACATTCAGCCTTAAGGGAACTCAACTGAGGAGGCCATTGGCATGTCTGCAGTGGGCACTTCCACTTCTCTAAACCTGAGGTGAAGGTCCCCATGGACAGTGTCCTGGGATCACCCAACTGAGACGATAGGCTCTGGCTCAGATGTACTTTAATCAGTACCCTGTCCCTCTCCAGCAAGGCTGTCCGGAAATGCTGGCTGGTTTCCCCATGGACTCTGGCTGGCCATCTCTAGTCACAGGAGCCATCCTTCCAGCCATCACGCCAGCGCTCATCCACTCTGGAACAGTCGAAGACCGGCTTCCCCAGCTTACGGTTCACCTCATTATGCAGGCCACACAACCACTGAGTGAAGGATGTGCGAGTGCTTGTGTCCGGCTGGTTCCTGCCTATCCTGCATGGGGGAAGCACAGGAAGGAGGTAATGACACAGTAGTCCCTCTGTCTCTGCCTAAGGGAGGGAAGATGGGACATTCCTGTGATCTACACCTGGGAGTGACCTCAATCGCATGCTCCAAGGGACAGGATTGCCAAGAGCATGGCTGACCCTGGGGCACCTCGGACTCCCAGAGCTGCTTACACACCCACCTGTGGAACTTGGCAAGAGCCAAGGCAAGACAGTAAAGCAGGCAACTTTACAACCTTACAACAATCACAGAACCTCATGCCAGTTTCTGGCCCCAGGCAGAGTACAGAGGGGTGGGGCCTAGCACAATTGCATAACTGTTTCTTAGCACCAGACACCCAGTGTCCTGGTTCAGTAACAGACCTCATTCTAACTGCTCAGGCTTCAAACAGCAAGTGCAGCCATGCCTAGAAAAGTCCATGGCCGGGGAACAGGTTAGATTCTTGGGTGCCTCAGTGAAAAGGTTCTAGAGAGCAAAAGCAGTCAACTCCCGTGTTCTTAAAGCCAGTAACCAGTTCCAGAAGTTAGGCAACGTGGAGTCCTGGCCAACCTGCTCAGAGGCCCAGTGAGTGCCAAGCAAAAGTGGCAGGGAAGACCTTCCTAGGAACCTCAAGGCTGCAGATACAAGCCTTCGAGGGAAAGGCTCACATGACCCAGTGCTCTCTCGGAGGTCCTTTCCCTCATCTATTTTTCTAGGCCTTACTCTATGACATCAGGCCGGCCGGCTTCCGGGATCCTTCCTAGCAAAGGTGCAGCTCCAGCTCTCACCTTTTCCTTATGTCTTCCGCACACTCCTCGCACGGGTAAAACTTGGAAAATATACGTATAAACTGGGCCATATCTTGCTGCTGTTCTGGGGTGGGCAGGTCCGGGTAATAGGCGGCCAGAGTGTGAAGAAAAGCCCAAGTGTGGCGACCCAGCTCCTCCCGATCCTGGGGACAATCTTCCCTAAACTTGGTATCTCGCTGCAGAAGAAGTTAAATGAAAAAAAGTCAGCTCATTCTCTCCCAACCAGAAGCCCACCAAGATCCCCAGAAGCAGAGCGTCTGCGCCAGAAGCCAAGTTCAATGGCATCAATTTCAACTCAAGTTCCAACCCCAGTATCAGAGCAAAAGAAAGGTTTAAAGCAGCCACTAAACGCGGCCTGCCCGGCACCCGGGGCTGAGGTCGGCTGGGGCGCGGGCACCTTCTGCGTCCGCATCCACGACTTGAAGTCCACGCAGGCCCGGCAGGGCCGCTTCCCGGGCTCCGCGCGCTGCGGCTCCGAGGCCGGGACTGAGGCGGCGGAGTCTCTGCGTCCCGCGCCGCGGCCCCGCGCGTCGGTGTCCGGGTCGTCGGTCACCTCGGAGCGCGCGCCCCCCGGCGGGAAGGAGAAGAGACCCGCGCGGGGAAAGCCGGCCGGCCCTCCGGGCGCCGCCATCTTCCCGGCGCACGGCCTGCCGGGCCGGGAGGGCCTCCAGAAGGCCGGCCAGGAGGGCGCGCACGCCGCCGCCAGCGCGCCGCTGCAGGAGCCGGGGCCGCGCCGGGACTCCCGGCTCGCGCCGGCCCGGAGGGCGGGCCCGGGGGCGGGGCCCGGGGGCGGGACGGGGTGGGGGGCCGCGGCGGGGGCCCGGGCGCCGGCGGGGTCGGGGGGCGCGGCGCGGGCCGCGGCGGGGCGGGGGGCTTGGGTCGCGGCGGCACGGGGGGCCGGGGCCCGGGGGCTGAGGAGCCGCCGTCGTCCCGGGGCCCCGCGCCAGCCCGGCGCGAACCGGCCATGCTGAGGGCTGCGGAGGGCGCGCCGTAGCCGCGCGGAGGACCGCGTCTGAAGCGGAGGCGAGGTCAGGGCTGCTTTTCGCGACGCCCCCATCGCTCAGCTCGGATCTCGGACCCGCAGCCCGGCTCCGAGCCCTCCATCTGGAACTCGCCGACATGCCCACCTGCCCCGTGGCGGGCGCCATGGCAACGCGGGGCGGGGCTCACAGACCGGAGCTCCCCGGAGCCCAGGTGCGAACTGTGCCCTTGGCAACGCGCCCTGGCCACGTAGACCGAGGTCGCATGCCTTATTTTACAGCCCGAAATAAAGGATTATTAGATCCACCTCGGGAATTAATTAATTCACTAATTAATTAATTTTGCTTTTTATTCCAGACAGGGTAGTTTAGGCAAGTCCCAAAGATGACGTTGAACTAAGTGATCCTCCTGCCTCCGCTTCCCAAGTGTTGGGATTACAGGCCTGCACCCTCCAGCTCTGCAGGAGTTCCTTCCCCTGCTCTGTCTCTGTATGTTTGCGCAGTGGCTACTCTGTTCCAAGCACTGGGCAGAACTGGGAACAAGACGCTGTCCCTGACCACCTTAGTCTGTAGTCCAGTCAAATGCTCGACGGGAAAAGCCCAGAGTCATACTAACCCATGTTCACTGGCTGGAGGCCTGGGCACAGGATGTGAAATAGGAAGGCCTGGGGCATGAGGAATCAATTTAAGGTGCTTTCAGGGTCAAGTCCAAGGTGGGAAAAGTCTGGGCAGTAATTGAGATTTACTCAGTGGAAAGTGTCGTGCAATTTGGGACACAACTATCCTTAGTCCTATTTCTATTTTACAAGATTTCCCTGGCTACAATCTTGTGGAAAGTAGTCGATTTGGGGGGACAAATCCACACACAAGGTTAGGTTCTCCACTATATTGTCCAAATGAGAGAAGGCAGGGTCTGTAGATGGTAAGTGAAGGTTGGAGGTAGTGTGGACAGGGACAGTCAGTAGTGGCTGGAGTGGAGGGCTCCAATCCCTGTATATCCCTGACTGTGGTACCCAACCCCTCCCCAGCTTCTCTCTTCTGACCTCTGAAAAAAGCCAGTGTTCCAAGACTTGAGCAAAGAAAAGGAGAAAACATGGTTGGTGGCACAGGCCTGTAATCCCATCTGCTTGGATGTCTCCGTTAGGAGGATCCCAAGTTCAAGGCCAGCATGGACAATTTATTCAGACCTTGTCTCAAAGATAAAAATTTTAGGGCTGGAGAAATGGCTCAGCCATTAAGGGACTTGCCTCCAGTGCCTAAGGCTCCTGGTTCAATTCCCCAGTATCCACATGAGCCAGACCCACAAGGTGGTGGCCCAGGTGCGCGCTCGCTCTCTCTCTCTCTCTCTCTCTCTCTCTGCTTGAAAATGAATAAAGAAAATAAAAAAAAAAAAAACAAAAAAAAATTTTAAAGGCCTGGGATGCCAGGCATGTTGATACACACCTTCAATCCTAGCATGGGAGGCAGAGGTCAAGTTCCACCCAGGGACTGCATAGTGAAGTCAGCTGGGGCTAAAAAAACAAAACAAAACAAAAAAGGTCTGGGGAGATTGTTCAGTGGCTACAGTCACTTGCTTACAAAGCCTGCTTGTTTTGATACCCTACTGCACACATAAAGTCACATGCACATGGTGCATGCATCTGGAGTTGGTTTACAGGGACAAGAGGCCCTGGTGTGTCCATTCTCATGATCTCACAAATAAATAAAATTTCAAAAAATAAAGGGCTGGGAAAGCTGGGAGTGATGGCTAACACTTTTTTAATCCCAGCACC
>PVHP010012919.1:7953-42195 GCA_004024765.1 Zapus hudsonius
GCCACAGCACTGCAAACAGCGGCAGGAAGGTGTGCCAAACACTGGCAAGGGGAAGCTGGCTTATAACCCCATAAGCCTGCCCCCAACAACACAGCTTCATCGAGGTTGTAAAACCCAAACTGCCATCAGCTGAGGATCGATCTATCAGAACACATTCAATTGTTTGTGGGGGACACCTGTATCAAACCATGACACTAAGTATCAAAAGCTATATATGAAAAAAAAACAAGGTAGAAAGGCCTAAACACTATTTATTGTGGTTAAGAATTTTACTGTTGGGTTTGGTTGAGAGAGGCTCTGCTTATACAGTCCAACCTGAAGTAGCACTCCTCCTGCTTCTACCTTCTAAATTCTGGGATTAACAGCATGCAGTACCACACCTAGCAAGGGAAATCCACCTCAAACATCTTGAAGCAGTTCTTCTCTCTGTCTTTAACATTATGAATAATACAGAACCAACCCCTCTGAACGTGTGCCTCATCGAATCTAGATTTACAACACTGCATGCCTTACTGGCAGATATCTGTGATATTGCGTGATGTTTCTGTATATTGTTGGCCTACACTGTGTGCCCATTCAGTTAGGAGTAACTAAAGAAAATGCTCCCAAATAAACTATCTACATAAAAGACCATACTTGTCTCATTCAAGCAGCATACTACTGAGTTACTTCCAGCTAGAGTAAGTTCTACATGGGAAAATAGGGGATACTTAAGAAAGCATTAGACAAAATAAACCAGACATCAAGAAAATAACTTGCTTTTTGACTGTGTCAGTTTTTATAGATGAACACTAAAAGCAAAAATTTGAATTTATAAAATCAAATGGCCTCATGAATACAAATTTTAATGTTTATTATGTTTAGACTTGAATATAAAATGTGACTGAGTGCATAAAAGCTTCTAAATGTGATTTATTGAAAACACTCTGAGGTACTTCATTAAAGATTGCCACTGACAGCATGGGTTACCAGGACCCAAAAGGGTCATCCACATTATAAAAGTGAGAGTAGAGATGCTGTCTTCTAAAAAATGCCCTTTGTCTTAAATCAACAGTAGCCCCCAGCCAGGTCCCCTTCCCTCTTCCTCTCCACTCCATCAGCCAACCCAATCATCTGTGAAGGGGGAGAAACATGCATCTGTACACAAACGGGTAGATAGAAGATAGACAGACAGACTTTGGGGGAGGGGTGATATAGGGAGTGAACATTTTTTTGCTACAATTAAAGACTATGGATGAAAAACACCAAGGTGAAGCACTGGTACCAATTGGTCAGACCAAGAGTAACAGGTGTGGCTACATGTACTTGAAAATCCAATCCCTCAGAGGAACAGAGACCTGAGGTAAAAATAAATAGCAAGCTCCAGGGTCAGTAAAAGAATCCAGCTCACTGGGTGTGGTGGCTCATGCCTTTAATCACAGCACTTGGAAAGCAGAGGTTGGAGGATCACAGTGAGTTCAAAGCCACCCTGAGACTACATAGTGAATTATCGGTCAGCCTGGGCCAGAGTGCGACCCTACCTGGGAAACAAACAAACAAACAATCCAGCTGAAATGAGAACGGGCAAAGAACAATGGAAAGAGATAAGACATTTCCTTCTAGCCACCAAAGTCAAGAGCAACCCACAGCAGGCAAGTACACGAGGGGCCCCATAAGCATATAGACATGCATACACACCCCAAAGACACCATACCTATACGCACCACTTTAAACACACACCTCACACCACCATACTACACAAACACATATGCAAAAGAGCAAAAGCTAACAAAACAGAGGCATATGAAAAATTAAAAATTAAGGGGGTCAGCATTCTAGTTGCTGTGCAGAAAGAACCCAAAAAAAAAGTGGCTTGTGGAGGAATGGGTTTATTTGGCTTACGGACTTGAGGGGAGACTCCATCCTGGCAGGGAAAATGATGGCATAAGAAGAGGGGTGGACATCACCACTGCCATAGCACTGGAAATAGCAGCAGGAAGGTGTGTGCCAAATACTGGCAAGGGGAAGCTGGCTTATAACCCCCATAAACCCGCCCCCAACAACACAGCTTCATCGAGGTTGTAAAACCCAAACTGCATTCAGCTGAGGATCAATTACCCAGAACATATTCATTTGTTTGTGGGGGACACCTGGATCAAACCATGACAGGGGGTTAAATATAATATCCATAAATGACATAATAATTAAAAATATGGCCAGCAATGGTGGTGCATGCTTTTAATCTCAGCACATGGGAGGCAGAGGTAGGAGGATCACTGTGAGTTTGAGGCCAGCCTGAGACTACATAGTGAAATCTAGGTCAGCTTGGACTGCAGTGAGACCATACCTCAAAAAAAAAAAAAAAAAAAGAATGAAAAGGAAGGAAAGAAGGAGAAAACATATATGTATCCATGAACATGTAACTCGGTGATAGAATATTTGCCTAGCATGCATGATGCCTAAGATTCAATACCAAGCAGTGAAAAATAAATATATGAATATCTATGATCCAGAAGCCTACAGAATAGGTTCTATTTACTGATTAAATGAGATGCAATACTATTTACACAAAAAGGGGAAATGGAGGGTGGAGGGAGGAGCAGACATAATACACTAAACATGGTCTTAGATGCCCTAAAATAATACTTTGCTTTAATAACCTCAAGAAATAATATTTCACACATGCCTGGGTCCACAGGGATAAGTGGCCATGTCCTGAGGCCAATCACAGACCTCCAATGAATGCAAGGAGAAATGAAGTTTCTTTGAGGACCCATCAACATTTACCATAACTTCTAAACTTAAATTTTGCTTATGAACTTCCATGGGAAAAAAAATACACTATAGAAAGAAAAAGATAAAGCCAGGCATGGCAGTTCTTGTAGTCAGCCACATGCTACTGGGATGAACTTCCAAACAGTGCACAGTTATGGGAGGAAGGGACTTTTTGAAGTTATAGATTCACAAGTTCCATAAAGGCAAAAGAGGCTGCACCCCCCCCCAACACACTCACCTTTTCCCAGTGCAAGCAGAGAGAGTAAAACCATCTCCAGCACCACAAGCACAATGTCAAACAGGCAGGGCAAGAGAGAGATTTTCTTCCCTTTACATAGCCTCTGGGCTAGTCTTGCAACCTTTCTCAGACTTACTGACTTCCTGAATCTCTAGCATCTTCCTTTCTGCACTGCCCTCCCAGAAGGGGTTGTTTGTTTCTAGCTCCCCTGAGCCTCTTTATATCCTGCTCCCTACTGAGAGGGCTGCCTTCCAATAAACCTCAGAGATTCACCCAAAATTATTAAACAGGTCAAACTGACAAGAAAACTTAACTATCACAATGGTGTATGCCTTTAATCCCAGCACTAGGGAGACAGGTTGAAGGATTGCTGTGAGTTGGAAGTAAACCTTGAACAGGGCTACAGAGTGAGCTCTGGCCACCTCTTTCACATGGTTGCTGAGCCTTGCAGGCTATGTAGAGATGTCTCAGTGCTGAGCATCTCACTGTCACTCCTCAGCACTGTGGTGACACTTCTGAAAAGAGAAGCTTCTCTAACCAAAAGTGAGAGTGGCATTGATATAAGGGCCTACACATACGTGCTTAGAGGGCAGCTTGGTGCAAAAGCCCAAATTCTTAACTACCATGTCACAACAGGCTCATCTTCCTGCTTCTTTTCTAAATGAATAAAACTTCCCTTATGCCAGACTGACTGATTTTTCTCCTTACTATCCAGACTATTGTTAGAACTTGTTAATCCAAATAACTATTGTATTCCAAGATTTCTCAATAATACAAGACTCTCAAGCCTCACAGACTTAAGATACTAAATTCAAATAAAGTGACCAGTCCCTAACATTATGGCCCTACAGGTCAGAAGGTACCCAACAAAAGAGACAGCCTAATAGATGCCCAAAGAATTAACCTTGTTCCCTCCAAAGATAGAGGTAAAAATCTTTTTACCTTGTTAATGTAATTTTGTCTGTAATTGTTTTCATGTGAATGTAAGTCATTCTATGCTAAAACAATAGCAACAAATAAATGCATACATACATAAATAAATAAATAGTAAACTCGAGGCTCAGAGATAGCTCAATGGGTAAAGAGCTACCCACACATGAAGGCTCCAGAGAGCTCAAAACCAGCCTGAGTTTGATCCCCAGCACCCATTAAAAACTTGGCATTGACGATACACTCCTATAACCTAAGTTCTAAGGTGGATCTGGGAGAATCACTGGGACTTGCTATTTAGGTCTGAAAGGAAATGGCAACTTCAGGGTCCATGAGAAACTACATCAGAATAAAATAAGGCAGAGAAATAGAGGAAGATACCAGACATTTTGCAGAAACACATGGTGCATGCATCTGCACACAAATATATACATAGACTACGCCACACAAACTACACCAACAAAAAAGCCGCATTATTCCCCCAAGAATTCCCAAAGAAACTGAATAACAAATTGATAGTTTAAATATTTTCCATTCCTTTTCATGGTTCACTAGCATTGTTTTTATTTTGAACTTTTTTTCTTTTCATCTCACTTTCTCCTTTTTATTCAATCTGGAATTATTTTTCATTTCTTGACATGCCAACTTAAGATGCAGGAAGGGGTGTGAATGAAAGTTTTAGTGAGGCAGTTTAGGGATAGCAGGCCCACCCCCCCAAAAAATAAACTAAGGAAGAAATGTCCTGGAGCTTATAAAAGGGGGGGGGAGTCTGGATTTTCCTTTCTCTTTTCCACTAAAACCAGGCCAGAGGATATGAATAAGATTTATTTTATTATTTTTTTGTTTGTGAATAAGATTTCTAAGTGCTTATGTGACCTGGTTTTTCCTTATTTTTCCTTATTTCTTTTTTTCATGAAGATTTTCTCTTTCCTAAAAATCTGACTGGAAGATGTGAAAAAATTTTACAAAGTTCCTAGACACCTGACATTGAAACTGGACTGACCATCTCAGTCCCTGTTGTAGTCAGTCCACAAGTCACTGGGATGAATCTTCAAACCAGGCACAAATTGGGGGAGGAAAGTATTTATTGAAACTACAGATTGAGGGGAAGTTCCGTAACAGCAAAAGAGGCTGGCCCTCTTTCACAGGTCCTAGCAGAAAGAAAAACCCATCACTGACACCACACACACAGAACAGGGAACAGGCAGGAGGGCCAAGGAGAGAATTTCTTCCCCTTTATATAGCCTTAGGGTGGGGTCTTACAACACTTCCCCAGACTTAATGGCTTCCTGAGTCTCTGGAATTTCTTTCCTGCACTGCCCACACAGGAAAGGATGTTTACTTCTAACTTCTTTGAGCTTTTTGATGTCCTGCCCCCTACTGAGAGGCTGCCTTCCTGTAAATATCCTTAGAGACCTACCCAAGATAATTTAAAAATCAAGTTGACAACAAAACCTAACCATCACAGTCCCCATCCATCAAATTCCCATAAAAGATTCCAACTAGGGTCACCAAATGGGCTTTCCCATTTCCAGGAATCTTCTCTTGCATTATAGCAGGAATTCTGCCTTCTTGCCTTCTCTTATGCTCTGTTGTAAAATGGTTTTAAACTTCACCCTCTATGGTATATGTATTTCTTTCAGTGAAATTCAGAAGACAAGAACCTGGAAACCACTACTCAATGGACATTTTGTATGACCATAAACATCCAGAACCCTAATTCCTGAGTTACAACCCAAGCAAGAGCTGAAAAAAGCTGTTGTTGAAAGACACTCCAGATTCCTGTATCACTGGGGTATACGGAAAGGCCTGAAAAACTATGAAAATAATATTTCTTTGAGTCTATTAAATTTTTCATTAAAACTCAAACAGATAATTGTTTATGAGATGAATAAATGGATCAGTGGTTAAAGGCACTTGTTTGCAAAGCCTAAAGACCCAGGTTCAATTCCCAAGAACCCATGTAAAACCAGATATACAAAGTAGAGCATGTGTCTGGGGATCATTTATAGCAATATGTGCTCTCTCTCTCTCTCTCTTTCTCTCTCTGTCTCTCTCTCTCTTAAATAAATATTAAAAAGCTACTTTTCTATATAAAACAACGCTCACTAGGTGCAAAAGACAAAAGTTTCATTGAGCTAACATTAGATACATAGAATGACTAATGATTTCCTTCCAAAACAGGTTCTGAAACATTTCATTCATTATATTTCATTTTTAATAGCCATGGGTAAGAAAAATAATAAGACATAAAATGCTTTATGCAAAATACCTCTAAGTAATGCACATTGAAAGTCTTTTATTAGACTACCATGTATTTCTTTTACTAGAATATTCTTAATATACAAAGGTTAAATATAACCATTTACTAAGATTATAACATGCAAAATGATGGATATATATGTATGTCAAAGATCTTTATGCTAAATTTCCTTCTCATAATAAAAACAACAGGCTATACAAGTCTAAGAACCAGTATCATTCATAATCTGGGTACAGTTATTTATAAATAATGAAAATGGCTATATTGTCACATCTTACATTTAACTTAAAGTTATGACATTATGGCATAAAGAACATTGTCATTGTCTCTTTCAAGACACCATCCCTTTTGGTTTATATTTTGTCCAATATTTTTGTTAATATCACTTTAAAACCAATCTCAGAGCTGGAAAGAGAGCTCAAAGGTTAAAGGCACTTGCTTGCAATCCCTGACAGCCCAGGTTCAATTCCCCAGTACCCACATAGAGCCAGATGTGCAAGGCACTCAGGCATCTGGAGTTTGTTTATAGTGGCAAGAGGCCCCGGGCAAGCCCACACTCACTGTTTGCCTCCTTCTCAGTTTCTATCTCAAAAATTAATTAAGTAATTAGGGACTTCTGGTCAAAATGGCAGGTTCATAAACATGCTAGATCTCCAAGGGTGAAATGGGGCTAGATTTTGAGGGCTCCAGTACCATAAGGTCTTAGCACAACCCCATTGGGTGGTTACTGGAGTGCAAATCCTAGAATCCAATGATTCTTACATGTTCTGTTTCACAGCTAGCATGCAAAGCAGTAACCCTAGTAGTCCCTCAAGTAGAATGGGCTGGTGCCTGATGAGTTCAGACAGGCAGGGTGGGTAGTTGATTGGCCTTTCTTCACACCCTGTGGGACCAACCCATGCAGCAGGTGGCATGGAGGTAGACACCCACAGTGCAGGAACTGTGGCCTGCTCCCTCCACCATCCCTGCCCAGCCTCTTCCCCTGGACATGCTCCCTTGCCTGCCCCAGCCATCTTCCCCGCCCCATGACCCAGCATGCAGCACTACCTCCTCAGTTGGCTCCTTCACCCCAACTTCTGCCCTAGCCAGCACCAATGCTCTGCGCTCCCACCCCAACCAGCTCTAAGATCCTCAACCACCCCAGCTTGTGCTGCAGCTGTGCGCTCTCGCACCAGTCCCTGATGAGGACCTGCTCTCTCCCCCCACCAGTACTGGGGCCCTCATTTTTGTTGTTAGCCAATTTTCCATAGGCATGGGTAGGAGGACCCGGACAATTGGGCAAAAGGTCCTTCTTACCTCCACTGGGGGCTGGAGGGCAGGCTTGGGGCAGTGCCAGTGTGACCTTCAGAACAAGCTTACCTGGGGTAAGTAGGAGCAAGGGAGCCTGCTGCAGAGCAGCTCCTGAGCTCCGCAGGCTTGGGCACTGCAGCAATTGTGGGCTGAAGACCCTTCAGACCTCCATCAAGGACACAACAGCCCTCACAGAAACCACTTCTGGCATAGTCCCCACGAAGTTCTTTCTCACCCTCATAAGCCAAACCTCAGAGTCCATAGTCCTTACTATGCATTCAGGTCTTTCCACCTCTGGACCAGAATGGTCCATGAAGCTGTGATCACAGCACTGCAAGGCGTCTCTTAGGCCGAGGTTTCAAATCCTTCCACATTCCTCCAAAATCAGTTCCAAAAGGCCAATGCCACAGAATCAGGGTTCTAGCAATACAGATTTCACTCTCTGGTACCAAAACTGTTATAGTCAGCTTTTCGTTGCTGAACAGAAAAGAACCTGACCAAAAGCGGCTACTGGAGGAATGGGTTTATTTTGGCTTACAGTCTGGTGGGGAAGCTCCAGATGGCAGAGAAAACAATGGCATGCAGAGGCTGGACATCACCTCTGACAGGGCACTGCAAGCACTGGCAAGGGGAAGCTGGCTATAACCCCCATAAGCCTGCCCCCAACAACACAGCTCCAGCGAGGTTCCAATTCCAAAACTGCAATCAACTGAGGATCAAACATGCAGAACACATTAAGCTTACAGGGGGCCACCTGAATCAAACACTACATTCCTACTGACAGCGATTTCTTTGTGTGTATAGAATTACACACTTTTAGTCAAGACTTTATTTAGTAAGTCACTGTCTCAGTTCTGATGTCACAAGCTGGACAGAGAAGTCCCAACTATTTAAAACATAAGGCTCTTAGGATCTAATGGCTCCTGCTCTAGGGAGCAGCCTCACAGTCATAAACACGACTCTCACTGGGGGAAAGGAAGAAGTCCTCTAGGCTCTACGCATCATAGACTCCAGTGACATGTACATCTACAGATATGTACAGACTAAACAACAAAACGTCTTCTACAAGAAAAATTCTGGGACTTCATCATGTTTCATAGAGTATTTTTTTCAAATAGAAAATAGTTTCTAAATCCATATTATAAAAAGACTCAAATTTTTAACAAAATAATTTTAATTTGCTCATAAAAAATAAAACTCACCAGATGTGGTAGCACACACCTGTAATCCCAGCACTCAGGAGCAGAGGTAGGAGGATTGCTATGAGTTTACAGCCAGCCTGGGAACTACAGAGTGATTTCAAGGTGAGTCTGGCCTAGAGTGAGACTCTACCTCAAAAATAAAAAATTTTGAAGGCTGTTAACATATTTTGCCTGTACTTACAACTGTTAAGTATTTAAAGATAAGATGCAAGCTTCCTTATTTTCATTAAAATATAATTATTTTCTTTCAAAAGGCTGTCTAAATTTTATAAAGACAAGTCAAATAAAAAATTTAGAGGTCATGACCCTCACCAGTCCAACCTAGGGTTTCTGTTTCACAGATGTACTCTCCATAGTAGGGACACACTGGATCCCAAGGCTTTAAAAAAGCAGAAGTTAACTTGGCTATATACAATGCCATAGGCAACTTAAGTTAGATATTAGACAAAATGACTCATACTATCATTGGACTAGATATACTTGTGCTAAACACAAAAGGCAACCACATCTGCCCTGGTGTAGCAACAGCCATACTCAATGGCTTTTTAAGTATATAATGAACTGGCCCCTAGGCTTGGGGTGTAGCTCAGTGATAGAATGAGAAGAGTTACTGCCTGATATGCACAAGACCTATACACACAGAGATGTATATATGCGTACGTGTATACACACACATACAAACACACACATAAAACAATGCACAGAGATATATACATACATGTGTCTATATTCATATATATAATATTTGCTCCTAAAGAGCACAGACATTTCAAGCCAAGATGGCTCCATACCTACATTATGCATCTACTTGCTTGTACCTGGGCTGTCACTTGTGGGCAAAGAGAATAGAGCTTGGATGAAAATATGGACTGCTGTAAGAATTACCCTCCAGAAGGGTCAAAGCTGACATTGCCCTGCTGGCAAGATGTTTTTCCTATTCTAAATTCTGCAACGTAAACCTCATGTAAAATGGATCATGAGCAGTTTGGCTGAACATATAAAGATTATCTGCTGGACACTGTAAAAGCCAATTTCAAAATTTTAAATTTTTCTTTGAATAAAAATAATTATTACTATTCAATGCATTGCAATTATAAATATGCAAAGGTCCTTTGTCTTAAAACAGAATGATGGGGCTGGAGATTTCTCAGTGGCTAAAGGTACTTGCTTGAAAAACCTGATAGCTGGGGTTCAATTCTCAATACCCATGTAAAGCCAGATACACTAGTGGCACATGTGTCTGGAATTTGTCTATAATACCAGGAGGCCCTAGCTCTCTCATTCTCTCTCTCTTTCCCTCTCTCTCTTTCCCTTTCTCTTTCTTGCTCTCCTTCTCTCTCTCTGCTTGCATAATTAATAAAATATTTGAAAAATATAATTAAGCAGGCTTGTAAAAAATACTTAGTGTTTTGAAAACACTGTCTAGTTCACCAACAGGTCGGTGCTAGGCTAACCATGAGTATAAATGTGACTGTCCTGCTGAGCTTCAGCAGTGTTACAGACCAAGCTCCTCCAGGGGATGGCTCATCCCGCTCAGAAACTACAGTCTCCCTGAAGAATCCTACACATGGTGTTGAAGTGTGCAATAAATTTTCTAAATAACATAATCTATGAAGCTTGACAGAAAGCTGTTCCCAGACCCTGGCTGAGATTTTTAATTACTAAACATAATCTGAGATACTAAAGAGCTTTTCAAGACCCTGTCTTTTATGCTAATGACCTTGAAAAACTCTTTACTAATGGTGGAGGACAAAGCTTAGTGGATAAGGGGCTTATTGCTCAAACCTTAGCCCCCCCCCCCAGTTCAGATCCCATGCAAAAGCCAAAAGGCTGTGTCTTCTGTCAAGCCAGTCGGATACAAGATGGAAGTCAGGCAGGAGAATTCTAAGAAGCTCTCAGACCAGCTGGACTGTTGAACACAGCTTTGAGCAAGGGAACAATGAAGGACCCTCCCTTAAACAAGTTAGGGGGCAAGGATGACACCAGAACACCAGAAAGTTGTTCTCTAACCTCCACCCTCGCCCCCATACGTGTGTATTCTCGAGCGCGCGCGCGAGCACACACACACACACACACACACACACACACACACACACACACACCACAGATAATCAAGTCACATTTCCCAGACCCGATGCACTGTAAATGTCTTGTTAAGAGTGGCCTGTTTTCACTGCAGTCTGAACGGCATACACATTGTGGCAAGCAGCTCTGAATCACATACTAGGCAGTCTGAAATAAGTTCCAAAACTAAAAAAAGAAAAAATACTCTCACACTTGTCAATGAATGGTCTCTATAAGCATCATTTAAAAATATCATATATCAGAAAATCCATTATCTTTGAATCCTCAAGTTTCTGTCTTGAGTTTATAAGGGTATCTTGTAAAAGTACTAAATGAAAACGATTAATGATAGGAATTAGGCGTATTTATACACTTTTCCAAAAAGAGTTAAATTATTTCCAATGATAACATTCCTACTACAATACCACTTGTAATTCTTTAGGGGATCACTTGCCAGTATTTTATAAAACTTCTACAGAATTCCTTGACTACAATTCTGTAATAGAAAACAAGTGTGGCAGCTAAGAGAAAGAATTGTGAGTTCAGGCCAGCTTGGACTACATAGCAAGATCAGCTCTAGGAAAATCAACTACACAAAACTCCTGTAGTAAAACCACTAGGTTTAATCACTTACTGCAAACTGCCCACTCTTACTGCCACAGGCACGTGGGGAAGCTGCGTAGCCCACTTCAGCGTCACGTCCTGGTAAATGTGCAGCAGGCTCTTACAGTTTCCAATCAGAGTATTGGTTGTTCCTTCAGAAACTGCAAGTTGATGACACAAAGGATAGTAAGAAAGTGAACATTTCAAACAGTGAGACACAAACTAATACCATTCCTTTAACATGTAAAGATTGTAAGTAATCAGATATTTTGTTCCAACCTCAATCTACCAATATCAGAGGACATAAATCAATCACTTTACAGACATGGAACTATAATCTCCTGAAGGTATGCACTGTATTCCTGTGTAACACATTTAAATTAACGATTCACTGGGCATTCCCTATGGATCAGTCATTCTATTGAACAGTGTGGTGACTGGATCCAGGTGTTCCCCATAAACTTGTATGTGTTCTGAATGCATGATCCCGGCTAATGGCATCCTGGAATTGGAACCCTGTTGGAGGTCTGTTG
Organism: Zapus hudsonius; assembly: GCA_004024765.1. Classification (NCBI taxonomy): domain Eukaryota; kingdom Metazoa; phylum Chordata; class Mammalia; order Rodentia; family Dipodidae; genus Zapus; species Zapus hudsonius. Next base: position 19,831 of record PVHP010012919.1, read on the forward strand.
TTGGGGACAGGCTTATGGATGCTATAAGCCAGCTTCCCCGTGCCAGTGTTTGGCACACTTTCCGGCCATTACTTGCCACCGGCTGTGACAGAGGTGATGTCCAGCCTCTGCTCATGACATCATTTTTCCTGAAATCATGGAGTTTCCCCTTGAGTCTGTAAGACAAAATAAACCCTTTTCTCCCATCAGCTTTCTTTTGGCCAGTTCTTTCTGCAAGCAACGAGAAAACTGGCTGCAATAATTAAACTGGTACCAAGGAGTAGAATCTTTGCTGACAGAACCCTCTCTCTGTGGCTTTTGGCCTTTTGGAAATGGTTTGCTGGAGGAATGTAGACGGATTTGAAACTTCGCACTAAGAGACATCTTGCAGTGCTATAAGAATGGTTTGATGGATTCTGGTCAGAGTTGGGAATACCTGAATGTAGTAAGAACTATGGACTGTGAGGTTCAGCTTACAAGGTTGAGAAGGAACTTTGTCAGGACTGGTCTAGAAGCAGTTTTTGTGAGAGGTTTGATGTGTTCTGCCTACCTGTGTCCTGAGAACCTGTGCAGGGTTACTTTGTGTAAAAATGAACTGGTGTGAACAGATGGACATTGCACTGAAAGAAAGGAAATCTTTGGGCCAAAACTGCTGCTCATTCAGCTGCATTTGAGAGATTACAACCATTGAGAAAGGGCCAACTATTCTGAATTAGGACAGCATGAAGAATGCAGACTCTTTTGAAGTATGGGTTCTAAATGTTGAAGTTTTCCTGCTCTTCAAAATTGGCTTTGTCACCCCCTGGATTAACAAGTTGGTAGCCCACCTGGTACTATGGAGTATAACAAATGCAAGAAGAGATTTGCAACACAGTTTTGATTTTCTGGAAATGGCCATGGGCAGTGTGAAGCAGGCATGTTGCATTGGAAGCCCAATGGAGCCATGAGGATAACCATGGGTTGTAGTGGAGACCCAATGAAATGCCAGGACTATGGGATGTGTACCAAGAAGAACTTCCAGCACCAGATGAAGTTTTCTGGCACTGTGAGTAGCCTAGATGGAGGGGTGGAATTGGAACTCCAAAGGACTGTCACTGGTTAAGACTTGGAGATTTGTCACTGGTTGGAGTTGTTGGATTTGGAGTTACAGAATTTGTTTTCCCTGTTTGTTTAAATCATGTATTGATTCAATTGGTCTTTGCTATGCCCAATGCTATCTTTCACAGTATGAATGTTTATTCTGTGCCATTATGGTTTTTTTTCTTCTTGTTATGGCTCAGTTGAAAGACCTTGAATTATGGGAATGTTTGAGTATCATTGAAATTCATAAAAACTGTAGGGATTTTTAAAGTTGGATTGAATGCATTGCATTTTACATAGTGTATTGTTATCAGTTCATGGGGACTGGGACGGAATGTGTAATTTGATTCAGCTGTCCTACATAAACTTATGTGTTCTGAATGCTTGATCCCCAACTGATATCAATTTTGGAATTGGAAACCTTGTTAGAGGTGTTTTGTTGGGGACAGGCTTATGGGGATTATAGTCAGTTTCCCCTTGACAGTGTTTGGCACACCTTCCTGCCACTGTTTGCTACCTGCTCTGGCAGAAGCAATGTCCAACCTATGCTCATGCCATCATTTTCCCTGCTATCATGGAGATTCCCCTCAAGGCTATAAGGCAAAGTAGACCCTTTCCATACACAAGCTGCTTTTGGCCTGATTCTTTCTGCCAGCAACAAGAAGTTGACTGCAACAAACAGTATTGTTGCTTTCCTAAAAGTGTATGCTCTCTTGGAAGCATCTTCATCAGTCATGTGATGGAAACATGAACGTCCTGGAGCCATTTAGACAGTGACTTCATACAATGTAGTATGACAAAACCAAATGTGTGCTGTGTGTGACATTTCTATTCAAACTGTTAGCTTCCACTGCATGTTCAATATCAAAATATTTTCCTAGATGCATAAAATGTGTGTATGATTGTGGAATTTTGTTATAATTCTATAATATAATGTTATAATTTTGTTTATATGTGATTTTTCTGATTTTATATATGTATATATATATATATATATATATATATATCACACACACACACACACACACACACACACTTTGGCATGTGGGAAAGATCAAAGAGACCCTTCCTACCCACCTGAGCAATATGGGAGAAAGCAACTTGGGCTACAATCAAGTTTCTTCATAAATCGAATTTGTCCATTATCCTTAAGGCAAAAAAAGTTTCTTTCACCAAGAACAAAAACCAGAGATATGGATTGACTGAAAGAGACAACACGTATATCAAGAGCTTGCTCTCCAATATTCAGAGTCCAATCTACCTGCAAAACAAGACCCAAGATAATTTAGTTGCTAAAAACAGAATATTTATTTTATATTATAAATTAAGAAATTGCTTTACATCAAAACAGAATCATGAAGATTGACTCACTTCTCCTTCATATGTTTGCTATCACCATAGCTGGTATTTCATAGACTCATGCAGGTTTTATCCCATCTTTTACCAAGTGATATTAACTATTCAGTCACTGAAAAGTACTCATCATAAAATTATCTGCTTCTCTGAAAAACTTCTCAATGAAAGCTACTGGGGGAGGGGGCAGGAGATATGGTGAAAGGTTAGAACTGTTACAATTAGGGGTAAGAAGCTCTATGTGCAACAAGGTACTACTTATCAAAAAAGCTAGAAGAAAGGCTTTGAATGTTATCCATAAGGAAATGATAACTGGGTCCTGGGGAAATGACTCAACAGATAAAAGCATTTGCTGACTAAAATGTGTTTTTTGCTTTGCAGGAATTCTTCACAGGTAAATATGATTAGACATGACACTATGAAAATATTTATATATTAAAAAAGCCTTACAACTAGTCTTTTTCCAGAACCAAGTTTCTGATGTTCAGCCTCCTGCCTTCTATCTGCATCTGTTGCAAAAGCAAGTACTTGGTACCTGTATAAAAAAGATAGCAAAGTTATAAGAAACTCTGTAATTTTAAAAGTAAAAGTTATTATAAACATTAGAGGTCTATAATCTATAAACATTGAAAAATCACATTTTCCTTTTTTAAAGTTTTTTAAATAATGTTTATTTTTATTTATAAGCAGAGACAGAAATAGAGAGAAGAGAGACAGATACAGAGAATGAGTGTGCCAGCGCCTCCAGCCACTGTAAAGGAACTCCAGATGCATGTACCACTTTAAGCATCTGGGTTTATGTGGGTACTGGGGAATCAAACCATTACTCTAACCCAGGCTGACCTGGAAATCAAAAAATGTAGTCTCAGGCTAGCCTTGAACTAACAGCAATCCTCCTACTTCTGCCTCCAGAGTGCTGAGATTAAAGATGTGCACCACTATGGTGGGCAGAGAGAGAGAATGGGAGTGTTAGGGCCTCCAGTCACTGCAAATGAACTCCAGGTGCATGTACCACTTTCTGCATCTGGCTTTATATGGGTACTGGGGAGTCAAACTCAAGTTGTTAAACTTTGCAGGGAAGTGCCTTAACCAATAAAATCTATTTTCTTCATAAATTACCTTGTCTTGAACATTCTTTTCTAGCAGTACAAAAGAGCCTAAGACATACACAGACTGCAAACCATCCTATCTCAACGGGGGGTGGGGGAGTCCAATTCAGCAGGAATCCAGGATGACTATAAGTAAGACAGACTTCACAAGGAATAAAAGCTGATGACAAGTATAAAATAAACCACGAAAAACCTGTTAATATGAAAGCTGAATATCTATGAATTTCACTCATCCCATGGATATACAGAAGAGAACTAAAAAGGGAACAAGCAGTGGAAAACGCTACATGCTTTGTATGAATCAGGAGCTTGCAAGCAGGTATGAGGATTCATATGCAGACAACTAAGGGTACTTCAACGTGCTCTGAGCTAACTAATGGTATGGACACAGGGGAACATGGTGGTAGGAACAAGTCACTGGGCTATAGGAGATAGGCTCTTGCTATAAGTTCAGGAAGAGGAAGATTGGGAGATGGCTCTGTAGTTAAAGGTGCTTGCTTGCAAAGCCTGGTGTCATGGGCTCAATTCCCCTATATTCACACAAAGCAAGATGCACAAAGTCATGCTTGTGTGCGGAGTTCATTTGTAGCCCTAGTGTATACATCTCCTCTCTCTTCCTCTCTCTCGTGCTCTCTCTTTTTCCCCATCACTCTAAAAGAAATAAAAACATTAAAGAATGAAGCCAGGCGTAGTGGCACACACCTTTAATCCCAACACTCAGGGGCAGAGGTAAGAGGATTGTTGTGAGTTCCAAGTCCATCTGGGCTACCTCAAAAAAAAAGAATAAATTAAAAATGAATTCTGCTAGCAAAGAGGAAAGGATGGTATGGAGAAGCAAACACACTTGTAAAGGCATGCAGCAGAAGGAGCCAGGAAAGGCCACGGCAGGGGGTAAGGAAAGATGCATGGAAGGGGGAGGAATCAGGGGAAATGAGACGAAAATAAGGTAGGGAGAAGAGCTAAGCCTTATAAAACCATGATAATATATATAATTAGTAGACACTATAATATGTATATACCATAGGCAGCTACAGTAACCATCTATATCTTCATCTTCAACTGACAAAGTTTCCAAAAGATTTTAAAAATTAGAATTCACATTCCAACCTACAAAGAAGGATTGCTTTCTTTTCCCAGTTCAGGGGACAGAATTAGCGCACACCTGCGGAAACAGTGAGCACCCAGGGAGCAGTGAGCACCCACAGCAGCAGTGAGCACCCAGGGAGCAGTGAGTGCCCACAAACTTGAATAGCACCCCAGAGCTGGCCCTGCTACATGTCTCACCTCCAGCAAGCAATTATAGGAAGTTTATTTCCTACAGACTCAAGCCTACAAGATTATACAGATATTAATGAGATTACTGAAAAAATCCTAAGCACTCTGAGCTACTCTAGCATTTTATGTAACTACAGAGAGTATTATTTCATGACTAAGCAAGCCTCAGCCACGGTCTCATTAACATCAAAACTGCAGCCAGAGACACTGCCAAAATTGACTCTTGGTTTCCAAATCCAACCATTTTTCTTCCTTGAAGGCAACTGAGAAGAATATTCTATCATTGAACATAACTGACAATCACATTATGATAAACTTATGATACAAGTATTTATAGTTCCTCCTTAACTCTTCTAAACTGTGACCAATAATGTACATAAAAATCTATTTCCAAACCCAAACTACCCCAAGCAGATGTGGAAAGTAGATATAATGTTTGGGTGTGTTCATGTGTAGTATGTGTGTTATGGTGTGTGTGGGGTGGTGTTGGTGCATGTATAGAATATGCACTGTGTGTGCAGATGCATTCATCCTACACACACTCTTGCAGAAGCAAGAGGAGAACGTTGGTGTTGTCCTCTCTCTCTTCCATGTTGTTTCCGTGAGATGGAGTCTCTCACTGAACCCAGAGTTATCGTTGTTTTTGTTAGTTAGACTGGTAGCAACACAATCCCCAGTGAGTTACCCGACATGCTCCCTCCCGAAGGACTGGAGTTACAGGTATGTGTGGACACACCCAGCTTTATCTGAGAGTGCTGGGGATTGAACTCAGGCCCTTGTGTGGCAAGCACTCTTACCCACTGAGCCATCTCCCTGGTCTCACACAGAGTTGTTCTAGACAGAGAAAGAAGAAAAAGTATTCCAGACACTGGTGATTCATGAACAAAAACAAAAACAAAACAAAATAAAAACAAAAACAAAAACAGGATGCCCTTAATGTCTATGAAGAAAACAAATTTTTAGTCTGTGTGGATGTATGCACAGGTGTGCATGTGTGCCACAGGCCATAGGTGGAGCTATAGAGGACAGCCTTAGGGTCTATTTGAAGTTGCTCAGAGCCTGGGGAAGAGCAAAACCTGACTTGTGAAATAAAATTAGACAACTGCATTTTTTAGGTGCTCTGTCTTGGTGTAAATACAACCTGTATATCTCTGCATATAAACGTCCTCATCTATAATGTTAAAGGAAAAGAAATTATTTGTTTCCATTTATTTATTTAATAATTTGCACGTGAGCATACAAAGTAATGGATTCCATCTGGTATCTTCATGCACACATGCCATTATACTTTGTTTGCATTCGTTCCCCTATCTTAGATCCTTTTTATGCTAACCACCACCACAAGTTGATTGTCTTCTTACAGTTTGTTATCCCTTCTGTCTTCCCACTCCATGTAATCCATTCCCTTCTTCCTCCACTCACGATGCCCTGTGTGTCTGGTATGCATGGGGCTCTGCAAGAGCACATTAGTCGAGTCCCATGCACTTGCCTGCAGCACAATACACTCAGCTGCAGCAGCAGGAGTGGAACCCTGGATGCCCCACTCCATCACTCTTCTGCACATTCTTAGTTACATACGCGTCTCTCACTGATCCCAAAGCCTGCTTGCCTGCACAACCTCTAGTGATTCGGGGGCCTCCGCTCCTCTACAGGACTAGGGTTACAGCCGTAAGTGGACACATCCAGATATTTATGTCAGTCCAGAGGATAAAACTCCAGTGGTCTCTCAGCCTTTCTCAGTCATTCATTCATTCATTTATTCATTCATTCTATCTGTCTGTTTATGAGAGAAGAGAGAGAATGGGTACAACAGGGCCTCCTGCAACTACAAATTTACACCAGATTCAAGTGTCACTTTGTGTGTCTGGCCTTATGTGGGTATGGGGAATTGAACCCAGACTGCCAGGCTTTGCAAGTAAGTACCTTTAATCCCTGAGCCATCTCTCCATCCCAGGCCCTCATTCTTACACAGGAAGTGCTCTTAACTGCTGAACCATCTCTCCAGCCCCCTTTCTAATTCTATAACCTATTAACACATATACAAATACAAATTATATATATATAATATTCATATATATAAATCTAGATTTCACTTATGAGGGAAAGCATGCAGAATCTGTCTTAGTCTAACTGATGTCACTTAACATAAGAATTTTCAGTTGCATCCATTTTCATGCAAATGTCATGATTTCATTTTTGTTTATGACTGCATAAAACTATGTATATATGTATCACAATTTTTTTATTCATCTGTTGACTGACAATTAGGCTGGCTCCATTTTCTTTTCTATTGTGAATAATGGAACTATAAACATGGATGTTCCAATACCTCTATGGCATGTTGTCTTAAGAGTCCATTAGGCGTATTCTCAAGAATGTTATAACTAGATTAGATAGGAGTTCTATTTGCAGTTCTTTGAGGAACCGCCGCACAAATTTCCATAGTGAATACACAAGTTTTCATTTCTACCAACAATGGATAAGAACTCTTTCCCTATATCCTCATCAGCATTTGTTGTCATTTCTTTTTTTCATTTTTTTCTTGATGATAGCAATGCTGATTGGGTGGAATCTTAAAGGATCTACTGTCATCTTTTTAGACCTTATTGAAGTCTGTTATTGGGCTGGAGAGATGGCTCAGCAGCCTAGGCACTTACCTGCAGAGCTGGGGCTAGAGTGACACTCTATCTTGAGAGAGAGAGAGAAAATTAAATGAGTCTTAAGTCTGGATATATGGCCAAGAGAACAGTGGTATCAACTGTCATTGCCAAAAAACCAGAACAACCATTTCTCTTATTTCAAAAGAAAACCAAGCCTGAGTACACCGTACATATAAAAAGCCCAGCATTTGGGAGGCAGAGACAGGAATATCGCAAGTTCAAAAGCAGGACTCAGAGGGAAAAAAAAACAAAGAAAGAGAGAAGAAGAGGAAGAAAAGGAGGGGGAGGAAGAAGGGGGAAAAACGAAGAAGGAGGAGGAGGAAGAATAAGAAGGAAGAAGAGGAAGAAGAAGGAGGGAGGAGCAGGAAGGTGAAGGAGAAAGATGAAGAAGAAAGAGGAGTAGGAAGAAGAAAAAGGAGGAAGAAGAAAGTCAAATACAAGGTGTTGCGGTCAGCTTTCTAATTGCTGCGCAGGAAGAACCCAAACAAAAGCGGCTTTTGGAGGAATGGGTTTATTTGGCTTACGGACTCGAGGTGAGACTCCATTCTGGCAGAGAAAATGATGGCATGAGCAGAGGGCTGGACATCACCTCTGCCACAGCACTGCAAACAGCGGCAGGAAGGTGTGCCAAACACTGGCAAGGGGAAGCTGGCTTATAACCCCCATAAGCCCGCCCCCAACAACACAGCTTCATCGAGGTTGTAAAACCCAAACTGCCATTAGCTGAGGATCGATCTATCAGAACACATTCATTTTTTTTGTGGGGGACACCTGAATCAAACCATGAAACAAGGTGTATAGCTAGATTAGAATCACTTGAAATTAGTATTAATGATATCTGTGTCTTACTGTCAAACTTATTAAAATGAAATTTAGGGGCTGGGGAGGTAAATGCTCATTTTATAACAGGATTGACAGGGAACTTTTAGATATACTAAAGTTTGAGACCCAAAGCTCTTGCTAGTTCTTATGAGAATATAATTATTAAAGTCTACAGTAATTAAATATCAGTATCAAAACTAAAAATAGGGGCTGGAGAGATGGCTTATAGGTTAACTCGTTTGCCTGCAAAACAGAGGGGTCCAAGTTCAATTCCATGGTACCCACAAAGAGCCAGGGATGCATAAGGTGGTACATGCGTCCAAAGCTCGCTGCAGAGGCTGGAGGCCCTGGGGTGCCCACTCTCTCTCTCTCTCTCTCTCTCTCTCTCTATATATATATATATATATATATATATATATATATATATATATATATATATATATATATATTTGCCTCTTTCTCTCTCACTCTCTCGCAAATAAATAAATAAAATATTTTTAAAGTGAAGATAATTTATGTCTTAATAGCCCATTCTATTAGTTAATTACATTGTTAACTGATGATAGATTTAATGAGGCCTCACAATAAAAAAGTAAAGTTTGCATGTTTTTTTCCTTTCCTAAATTATAGTAGTTACTATCATTTAATTTAATCTATTAAACATGAAAGCATAAATAAGTACAATATGCAACTTAATGCTACAAACTTTCTGAATTGTACTGTGTGTTTTATCATTATAAATAAACCTCAAAATGTATAAAGTGTGCATGTTTTAGCCCTAGATGGACATGATAAAAGACTGGGGTGTTGGAGAATTATTACAGTTTACATGACACTGTAATGTAAGATCAACCTCACACATTAAGGAATGAGCACACTGATTCCCCATATGATCACTGCTGGAATGACAGCAAGTTAATTCCTATGTGCATATTTCAAAGAGTGAGTAATGGAGTGTTCAAACCTTTCTGTTGTGACCTGAGTACAGCACAAGGTGACACACAGAACTGGGTGGAAGGCTGAAAAACAGATCTCCCAACACTGCTTAAATCACACAGATATTTTTCTTCTTGAAACAAATGTAATATTTTATTTGTTACTATCAGCAAAAGCACAATTCATTCTCTCCTCTGGATAAGAGCCCAGAAAGCTACAGGGTGAATATGGCACAAGATGGTACCTACATCAACTTCTGCTTAGTCACAAATGCTTATTTTCATGGTTTCAAACTCTCCGATGCCTTGACATTCATAAATGGAAGACTGCAAGTTATGAAAGAAATGTACTAATTTGCTATATACAAATTATTGAAACTTGAAGACAAAATTTAATAGCTGACCCTCAATAAATTTGTATTTTGTTCCCACTTTGGAAATACCATGTGACAAAAAAAACCCATTAGAAAAATATACTGATGTGTCATTTACATCTGTAAAGTTCTAACTACTGGTCTGGAGAGATGGTTCAGTAGTTAAGGCATTTGCTTGCAAAGCAAAAAGCTGAGGTTTGATTCCCCAGAACCCACGCAAAGGCAGAGGTAGGAGAATCTCAGTGAGTTTGAGGAAAGCCTCAGCTAGAGACCCTATCTCGAAAAAACAAAACAAAATCCCATATATGCATCTTTGTATCTGGTTTTTTTTTTTATTTAGAGGGACATTTTATTGTAATTTATATCAGGGAACAGTTACACCAATTTTGATCATCTTCTTGACATATAACAAACTTGTCAGCATGAGCATTATTACCCCCTTGACAGACAAGGTAAAGACTGAGCTTCAAGCAATTCCAGCTGAGAGGTGCCAGTCTCTAAGCCTCCTCTCCTGTGCTGTACTGCATTCAAAATATTCTGCATACAAATGAGATGTTGTAAGTTATCTAATTAGATTTCAGCAAAGAAACCAGGCTCTCTCATTAGTAATATTTAAAGTCTTTATGTAAAATAGTTAATCATCAACACTCAAAAGAGAAAGGGAAGGGAAAGGGAAAGAAAAAGGAAAAAAGACAAATCATGATCCCAAAGACTTAACATACAAACTTATTAACATACAAACTTACTTATAACTTTCCACCTGTCGGCAGGAAGAGACAGTAATAAAGGAGTCTGTACGGGAGCTGTAAGCAAGAGGGCCAGGCAGAAGACAGCCAGGGAGAAATCTCCCGAAAGCATAGCTCTCCTGTTCAAACAGCATCAGCATCCCATCCATAGACTGGATGCAAATTAAATCTCGACCTGGAGGAGAATAAGGAGAAATTAGTTCATCTATTTTTTGATAAACAGAATGGGTTTTGGGAGAGGTTACAGAGTTGTTTTGATTTTTTTGTTGTTTGTTCCTTTTTTGAGGTAAGTTCTTTCTGTACTCCAGGCTGACCTGGAACGTACACTGTGGTCCAGGCTGGCCTTGAATTCTTGGAGATCCCCCAACCTCAGTCTCCCAAGTGCTGGGATTAAAGGCAAAAACCATGCTCAGTACAATAGGTATAATGTTTTCTTTTTTTTACCTGAAGTTTAAAGCTGTATTGCTATCGTTTATTATCTGAGAATATTTCCAAACAAACATATCTTAAATTACATTTTGCTAATTATTCATCTATAGGGGAATCCAATGCAGTGTTCAAGTCACATACATGGACAAGTGAGTAATGAAGAAAATAAAGTATAAACATGAATTTCTCTAATCATAAGAATTTTTCAGATGTGTGAAAACTGTAGAAAAAGGAATATATTACTTCTGGAGAAAAACAAAACTTAAAAAAAATGGCTAATTAGCCACTCAATTACTTGACTCTCTTCTGCTCCAATTCCACATTTTTATTTTCAGTCCATGTTTATTTACTGAGATTACCTCTAATTTCTAGCCTATTTCTGACCCTAAGGAGAATACAGGACTTTTTTCATTTCTCTAGACATCTGTTTCTCAGAATTTACATCCTTTTACAAGTCTCTATAACTACCTAACTTCTACTCTTCAATCAAACATAGTCGATCATTATATTTCTGTGATCTAGTTTTTACAGGGTAGATAGAGATGTTTAAATGTCTTAATTTATTACTATGAAACACAAATATATCATAGTTAATCTTTCCCATATAAATCAACCTCATCATAGTTTTAATTTCAATTACAAATTAAGTAATGTATTGTGGTATAGAGATCATTATAAAAACATTTTACAATTTTTATATTCGTAAGACATTTATAATTGTAGGAACATTTACTGTATATACTATATACTAAAGTCACTGAGTTGAGTACATATACACTATATACTAAAATCACCGAGTTGAGTACATATACACCATATACTAAAATCACCGAGTTGAGTACATATACACCATATACTAAAACACTGAGTTGAGTACATATATACCATATACTAAAACACTGAGTTGAGTACATATACACCATATACTAAAACACTGAGTTGAGTACATATACACCATATACTAAAACACTGAGTTGAGTACATATACACTATACACTAAAAATCACTGAGTTGAGTACATATACACCATACACTAAAATCACTGAGTTGAGTACATATACACTATATACTAAAACACTGAGCTGAATACATATACACCATATACTAAAACACTGAGTTGAGTACATATACAATATATACTGAAACACTGAGTGAGTACATATACACCATATACTAAAATCACTGAGTATATATATATATATACACACACACTATATTCTAAAATCAAATAGACATTCATGATTCTCTATAAAATATCACTGTTCAAATCTGGAGATATAACAGAAACTGTTCTTCATGGAACTATTCCTCTACTTCATCATATCCACCTTACTACATCTTTTCTAAATCAGAGCAATCATAGCTGAGCAGTTTCCAAAAGGACACATGTGTGAGGAGTTTTAAAAAGAAAACACTGCTCACTCCCGCAGCATGTCCTGTCAGCCCACTGTGATGAGTATAAGTGCATCAGTCCTGATCTGGGAGTCTCACTCTGTAGCACATCCTGTTTGTCCATCATGATGGATATAAGTGCATGATGAGAAAGAAGCATGACTCTAAAGCATGTCCTGTCTCTCCATCCTGATGGATAGACAAGTTCATCAGTCCAGGCCTGGGAGCATCACTTCACTCTGCAGCATATCCTTTCTATCTACTGTTGCGGTGGTTTGATTTAGGTGTCCCCCATAAGCTTATGTGTTCCGAATGTTTGATCCCCAACTAATGACAGTTTTGGAATTGGAAATGGTCATCAGCAGTGTGAACTAGGCTGGATGGATTACCTTCATGGAGGCCTAATGACGCCATGAGGATGAACCATGGGTTGTAGTGGAGACCCAGTGAGATGCTCAGATTATGGGATGGCTGCCAAGGAGAGCTGCCAGCACTGGAAGAAGTTTTCCTCAACTGTGAGTAGCCAAGCTGGAGGGGTGAAATTGGAACTCCAGAGACTAATTACTGGTTATAATTACTGGACTTGGAGACTTGTCACTGTTAAAGTTGTCAGACTTTGTGATGGTTAAATTTTGTTGTCAACTTGACCTTTTAAGTAATCTTGGATGGGTCTATGATGTTTTTCACAGGAAGGCAGCCCTCTCATTAGGGGGCAGGATGTAAGGAATCTCTGGGAAGCTATAAATAAGCATCCCTTCCTAGGAGGGCAATGCAGGAAGGAAATTCCAGAGACTTAGCAAACCAACAAGTTTGGGATAGGGTTGCAAGACCTAAGGCTATATGATTTGTGAAAAAAAAAATCTCTCTCCCCACTTCCTGTGTGTAGTGCTGGTGATGGTTTTTCTCTCTCTTCTTGGACCTATGAAAAGGGGGCCAGCCTCTTTCACCATTATGGAACTTACCCTGGATCCATAGCTTCAATAAATCCTTTCCTCCCATAACTGTTCCTGGTTTGCAGGTTCATCCCACTGGTGGATAAACTGACTACAACAGACTCGGAGCTACAGAACTTGAGGTTGCCCTGTTTTTCTGAATCTTATATTGGCTCAGGAATTCTTTGCTATGATCAATGCCATCTTCTGCAGCATGTTTATTGTGTGTCATTAGGTTGGGTTTTTTTTTTTTTTGTGTGTGTGTGTGTGTGTGGCTATATATATTTGGCATTATGGCTCAGTTAAAAGACCATGAACTGTGGGGATGTTAGAACAGCATTGAGATTGATAAAACTATGGGGACTTTTAAAGTTTGACTGAATGCATTGCATTTTACATCATGTATGGGTATTAGTTTATAGGGGCCAGGGGTGGAATGTAGTGGCTTAATCCAGCTGTCCCCCATAAACTTATATGTGTTCTGAATGCTTGATCCCCAGTTGATGGCAATTTTGGAATTGGAACCTTATTGGCGGTGTGTGTTGGGAGAGGGCTTATGGGTATTATAGCCAGATTCCCTGTGCCAGTGTTTGGCACACTCCCCTGTTGCTGTTGTCCATCTGATGTTGGCCAGGAGGTGATGTCCATCATCTGCTCATGTCATCATTACCACTACCATCATGGAGTTTTCCCTTGAGTCTATAGTAAGCCAAAATAAACCCTTTCTCCAAGAAGCTGCTTTTGGTCGGGTTCTTTGTTGCAGCAACAAGAAGGTTAAGTGCAACAATCTTGATGGGTACAAGTTCATCAGTCCTGGGCTAGGAGCCTCACTCTGCAGCCTGTCCTGTCTGTCCATCTTGATGAGTACAAGCTCATCAGTCCTGGGCTAGGAGCCTCACTCTGCAGCCTGTCCTGTCTGTCCATCTTGATGAGTACAAGCTCATCAGTCCTGGGCTAGGAGCCTCACTCTGCAGCCTGTTCTGTCAGTCTTTTGCTGGCAGCTGGATTAAGGTGAACACTTCCATAGCAAAGAAGTGCTCATTAAACAATGTCTGAAACACAACAGTTCTCTTAAGAGAAATGAGGACTCTTCACATTAATGAGTTTGAAAAATATTCTATAAATGATCCAAATGATTAATAACAATTGTTTGGAGGCCAGCTTGGGAACACATAGTAAATTCCATATCAGCCTGGGCAAAGGAGAGAGGCCTTACCTCAAAAAAAAAAAAATCTGGATTAAGATGGTGGCGTGGTAGTCACACCACAGCAGTCAGAGGGGATAAAAAGGTGGAAAAACAGGGAAACACACACTTCTGAAAACCGAAGGGGTGCATGATAAATTCAAGAACAGTGGAAAACTAGGAAAGAGTCGAAACATTCACAGAAACAGCTAGAAGCTCCTTCAGCAGCACTGGTCCCAACTGTGCTGGTCCCAGGCTCCCCCTCCCCCCTTTTTTTTGGGGGGGGGTATTATTTGGAGTTATTAGCTTAAACTGCAGATCCAGGGGAAATCAGCGTTCAGCCAGCTGATACAGTGAAAGATATATAAACTCCAGCTCCAGTTACAGCAGGAACTCACCTCCCCAGATGCAGACCCAGGGTTCAGCAGCCAAGAGCCCCATCCAGCTACCAGAGCCACAGGATGAAAGGAAAAGGCTGGCAGGACCTTCACAAAGGTCAAAAAACAGTTAAGAAAGACCAGTAAGGTGTGTCGTGTATTGGAGGGAGGGGGCTAGGCAATAGCTTGTGTAGTGAAGGGTGCTCCCTGCAGGTGCAGAACAAAGTTGGACCCAGTTAATCTTGAGCCTCTCCGCCCCCTTGAGGGGAAAGGGGAAATCCAGTCCTGCATGCTCCATGCTGGTGAAGAGCTCCCAGCATTTTGGGGTCTGGAGCTCTAGAGCCACAGTAGGAGTAGCTCCTGCAGTACCCCAATTGGGGGAGGAGACCAATGTGGCAGGTTTGGAATCTTAGCACATGGGTACAGGGCACTCCAGACTGGTGAAGAATAGAGCCTACCTTGGGTCAGAATGCTTCAGACAGGAGAGATACTGAATGAGTTTAGACCTAGTGCTGTCAAATCAGTAGCCTTCCTGTATGCACATGACATGCATACAGAAAAAGAAATCTATGAGACATCCCGTTTTCAATAGCCTCGAAAAAAATCAAATACCTTGGAATAACACTAACCAAGGATGTGAAAGACATGTATAATGAAAACATAAAAATGCTCAAGAAGGAAACAGAGGAGGATGTAAAAAGATGGAAAGATATTCCATGCTTCTGGATAGGTCGAATTAATATTGTAAAAATGGCAATTCTTCCAAAAGCAATATACAGATTCAATGCCATGCCAATAAAACTCCCAGCTTCATTATTTACAGACATAGAAAAAATAATGTCAAACTTTATTTTGATCTGTCCATAGGATAGGGGGTATGAGCCGCACCAGAGGTAGCCAGTTTTTCTTTTTTTTTTTGGACAGATTCAGAATGCGCACTGAGGAAGTACCCCAGTGGGTAGGGGATAGAGAGGAGGGAATGTTTGCTCATACAATGTATAAACTTATTCATAATAAATATATTTTAAAAAATTATTTGGAATGGCAAAAGGCCTTGGATATCCAAATCTGTCCTTAAAAAAAAAAACAAAACTCCTCAGGTGGTATTACCATTCCGGATCTAAAGATATACTACAAAGCCATAGTAACCAAAACAGCATGGTACTGGCATAAAAACAGACAGACAGACCCCAAAGGAACAGAATTGAAGACCCTGCTCTTAGTTCAAGTAACTATAGCTACTTAATCTTTGAAAAAGGTGCCACAAATAGTTCTGGACAAATTGGATAAATATTTATTTTAAAAATGAAACTAGACCCACTCCTCTCACCATGCACAAAAATCAACTTCAAACGGATCAATGATTTCAACCTAAGACCTGAAACTCTGAAAACCCTGGAAGAAAAAATAGGAGGAACTATCCACAAGATAGGAGTAGGGAAAAACTTCCTGAACAAACCTCCATAAGTCCAGGAAGTGCAACAATCACTTAATCAATGGGATCTCATCAAGCCTAAAAGCTTCCGTACAAACATACCATACTCAGAGCCAATAGACCATACATCAAAACATAACATTGGAGCTGGAGAGATAGCTCCAAGGTTAAAGGCACTTGCTTGCAAAGCCTGATGGCCTGGGTTAAATTCCCCAGTACTCACATCACATACCCTCATAAAGCCAGATGCACAAAGTGCTGCATGTGTCTATAGTTCATTTACATTCTCTCTCTCCCTCTCTACTTGCAAATAAATAAAAATATAACAAAAAACTACATTGCACCCCTTGACTATATACAATTTTGTTTGTTAATTAACATCAGTGGAGCTGACACGAGAGGTCTTTAGTTAAAAATATGATTGTATGGCACTCACAAAAGATGCAATAAATTACATACCATACTAAGAGGTTTTGCACTGTCTGCGTGCCCAGCCCAGGAGAACAGTAGAAAAGCAGTGAGTAGTGACAGATAAGCATTAACAAAAAGGAAGATACCAGAACATCTAGAAGGTACACAGAAAGCCATGTGTAGCAGCTCACAGCTATAATCCTCAATACTTGAGAAGCCAATGCAAGAGGACTGCCACAAACTTAAGGTCAACCACGGCTACAAAGTGAGTTTCAGGTCAGCCAGAAACTCACAGTAAAGCCCTATCTCAAAAAGGAGAAGCTGGGGAGATGTGTGCCTTGCCACCCAAGCATGAAGGCCAAAGTTCAGACCCAGCATCCACATAAATGCCAGGTAGACACAGTGGCTGCCTATAATCCCAGCACCCAAGAAGGGGCAAGCTAGCTAGCCAGATGAACTGAACTGTCTAGCACTGGGCTCAGTGAGAGGTTCTGCCTCAGTAATATGAAAGTAGAATAATCGAGGAAGACACCTGAAGTCAACCTAAAGCTTATATGCATACATCCATGCACACATGCGCTTACACACACACACACACACACACACACACACACACACACACACACACACTATGGACTCAGAGTAAAAGCAATTAGACTTATATAACTCAAAAAAGAGACAGCCAGCTGCTTCGGGGATGGCCAATCTTTCATAAGCATGCCAACCAGGAAGTATATCCTAGCCAAGGTTTTTAACACTTTGGCTTTTCTTCCCTTGGTCTAACAAACACTGGTTACCTTCCTCCTGGTCACTTGTGTCCCTGTCCTCCATGCTTAGTCATAAGGGTGGGGGAAATGACCTCATTCTATACTGCAGGTGGGCCTGGATATATGTAAACTAATTAGTTGCCACTAGTCACAGTTCAGGGATTGGTACAATTTACAGGAAAGGAAACCAAATCCCTACATTGAGCCAGAAGTGAAGAAACGGTTGCACATTCCAAGAGAGTGGTGCATGAGAAGAATGAGGTCTGTGGTCGCAGAGGCCTGCTTGGCTTTTCTAAGGACACAGTTCAGGGAGCCACAGAAGACCCGGTTTGAGCCAATGCAGCAAGCCTCACCTGGAGCCAACCTATCTCTGAACTCTGTAGGCAAGAAATGTGTTCCCGCATGTGCCAGAGCTATTTTGATTTAGGTCTCATAACTGAAATTCAAGCCAATCAACCTTTTTTTTCTCTGAGAGGTTCCTGCCCTGCCATCAGTCACCTTCTGTGGATGATACCATAGAGCCCCGCCCTTAACTTTGTCTTAGGACAAATCATCCCCTAAAATGATGTGGTGCAGAGCCTCTCATTGATGCCAGACTCAAAGGCGGACCTGCTCCTACTCATCTCTTAATCCAGCAGCTATGAAATGCCTGGCACGGAATCACTTTTCATGTGCAGTTCTGATGGGTTGGGATAATAATATTCCACGTGACTCACACCTCACAATTGAAGTATGAGAAAAATGCTGTATTTATTACAATCTTGGCTACTGATGTTTAGAAAAATGCATGGTCAATCCAAAATATTACTCAAAGATAAATAAATAAATCCTCCAAATCACTGTCTTGGAATCCAATTCAGAACACCAAAGGCTTCCTTAGATAATGAAAAGAAAGAACAGTTGAGAAAAAGTTGTGAGAGCTTTGCAGGTACATAGAGCAAAACCAACAGGAAGCCATAATGGAGGTGATGGGACTCCAGGAGCTATTTTAATGATCAAGCATTGTGGGGAGCCGTTCGTGCCATAAGATGCGTCAACATTTGTTTTTGAAGGTCTCTGCTCTTCCTCCTACTAACTAATGCTAAGTTCCTATCTTCTCTGCCAAACCTTCTCTCTTCCGCCTGCAGGCTTTTCTCCTAGAGATCATGACTCTTGCTGTGACCGAGTTACCTAGCAACCAGGTTGCTATTTCCCAGTTACCACCTTGCTCCCCTGTATATAAGGTGCTGCCTGCTTGTAATAAAATGAGTTTGATCGGAAATCCGTCTTGCTCCATTCTCTCCCATCTCTTGTTCCCACCCATTCTCACCCCTTCTCCTAGGGCCCTAGCTGTGACTGACCCGCGGGCAGGTAAGGACAAAGCATAAACCACACTGAAAAGTATTTACCACAAGCTTGGTTTTATACCCAAAGCTGCAAGAAATACCAAATAATAGCAATATTAAGTAATGCTATCATTTTTTGCACACTTGTTATAATCCCAAGCTTGTGATGAACACTTATCCAGCATATTAGCTATAACATTCAACAACTCTAAAAATTACACCATAGTCCCATGTTATACACTGAGAGACTAAAACACATACAGCTTAAATAATTTGATGTCAAACAATTACAAATCAGAACAGAACTACTACTCAAACCAGGACCTACCTAGGGATGTTATAGGAGAGTCCTGTGGAGGAAAAATTTACCTCCATTTACAAAACAACGACATATAGTAACAAAACCCACAAGATGTAAATCATTATCCAACAGATAACCTACTCCCTCAGAGTAAGCAACCAGGGCAAGGCTCCATGGTCACCATCACAAAAGATGGGCCGGGAGTAAAAGGAGAGGTCACTTCTGAAAGACAAAGAACACTTTAGAAAGATGTGAGGCAGTTAAACTTAATCCACAGTGCAAAAGATCACTTTTATCAAAACAGCATGACAAGAAAAAGTAACAGAAATAACAAAATTATGCCTACAACTTTTAATTAGTAATTATAAGGTTGAAAATTTCATCAGAATTTGGACTGTTATCCTACTGATCAGCAGGAGAGAGAAGCAACTTGTGATTTTCAATATAAGATTTGTGAAGAAACTGAGAAAGAACCAATCAAGACCATTTGAAAGGATTTTTGAAATAAATTAATTTTCAAAGGAAGAGAAAAAAATCTATCTAAGAGTATGAAGGACAGAAGCAGGAAAGTCCCTGCTTTTATGTGGCAGCCTTGTGACATGAACACCCAACAGGGTATCTCATTTCCTGATGTTAAAACATACAGTGGAAGCTTTAATGGGATGCACTAAGCAGTAATGAGTTTCACGCTGAACTGTTGTCCACTGACCACTAGATGAATAGTTTCCTAAATTGTCATCTGCTCAATGAAATGGTCACACCTTTTCTGTCACACATGGCCCAGAGCATTTCTCATTGTTCTTCCCTCTGACAAGGAATCAAAGTCCCATTTCCTCCACTGCTTTGCTGCCTTTCTCTGCTGATGATTCTACATAGCAGAAGTGGAGTGGTATACATGAAAAAAGATTACCGTTACTGTATGTTTTCTGAATTGTTCTGTGATTGTATTTCGTTTGTACACTGACTAAAAATATAAGTGAAGAGATGTAAAGGTGACCTGTGGCCAACCATAAACTGTAGTTCAGCTGCAAATTTCAAAAACACTTGGTCTTCCTCTAAGTCTGAAAACACATTTTTTAAAAGCTGTTACAGGTAGTCAAAAAGGCAGAAGGGAAATGTCAAGACTGACACAAAGAAACAAAAGAATCCAAAAGTCTGTGGAACTTCCTGTTTTTATACAGGCACAGAATAAAAATGAGTTACTGTTGTTAAGAAATTTTTCCCTCACTCATTAATCTTCAGTACAATCCTAACCCTCAAATGATGATGCTTGCTCTGAGTAAGACATAAAAGCGTTCAGAGAATTCCAATGTTCACCACCTTCCAAGGAACTAACATACAAATTTCTACTGCTTTCAGGGTTGAAAATTTGCCATTAAATATGATTTTTGTGCTTTTAGGTCATAGCAAAATAGAAATAAAGCTACACTTACATTTCTGAGATGAAAACTATTCTTTGTTATGTTAGTTAATAATTGATAATTAGTTAAATGAAAGAATACTTAGCTTAAGTGGGAGCTTCCTCCCTGTTGACTAGCTGTCACAGGGCTGGAAAGAGCTATGCATCCTGTTGAGGGAGAAAAAGTCATCAAAGGTCTGACTCAGCAGTGGGTCCACAAGCCACACAGGTGGCCAGCCAGGCAAACTGTGCCAGCTGGCACAATAGTGGCATGTCTGTTGTAGAGATACCAATTCATAACTGGTACTGAAAACTTAGTCGAAAATCAATGGCTGAGGAGGTCATAAACTCTATTGGGGAAAGGGAGCAGCTACAACTGCTGTTTGGATAAATGGATATATTATACCCACAAATTTCTCTCTAAATGTTTATGTTTATTTCCAAATATTAATGCTACTCTCACTACTAGAGAAGCTTCTCTTTTCAGATGGCAATGACCATTGGTGTGACTGAAATTCACCAAAGTGCTGAGAGGAAATGACAGTGGAGTGCTCAGCACTACATAAAACATCTCTTTCACACTTGCTAGGGCTCAGGGACCATTGTGGAAAAGGCGTCAGGAAGAAGGTGAGAGTCAAAGGATGGGGAGGAATGTTCTAAAACTGTTGTCTTCCAGACACAAAGTGCCCATTGCATTCAAGCCTCAGGGTGGCTGTTGCTACCTACACAATATCTGAAAAAATGAGGGAAAAATGATGACATCAAAAGAAAAAAAAGTTGGGGATGGTGGCACATGCCTTTAATCCCAGCACTCTGGAGGCAGAGGTAGGAGGATCACTGTGAGTTCAAGGCCTGCCTGAGACTACATAGTGAATTCCAGGTTAACCAAGCTAGAGTGAGACCCTACCTAAAAAAAAAAAAAAAAAAAAAAAAGAATAGGGACTGATTGGAAAGAAGAAAGGGTTCAGTGGAGAAGGGGAATTGGGAGAAGATAAAAGAAAGGGTGGGGGGAGGGGAGAGAGGACAAAGAAAAGTGGTAGGCGATTATGGTCAGGGTATACTGGGTATGCAGGTTGTCAGTAAGTTTAAAAAAAATAGCTAGTTTCTTTCTTATAACTTTGTTTTTGATTAAACATTATAACTGGTGATTAATGGTAACTTAAAACACACTGATATTCCAAATTTAAAACCTTAGCAATAAATAAATCTTAATGCCCTTAGCAAATAGAGGAAATCAGCAAATAGAATATATGTGTCAAACTTAAGTAGCTAATATTTAAATTAGGCAGCACAGAAAAGTTAACAAATTCTCAACTGATGTTCAAGTGGTGTCTCAATGAATATCTTCACGAGACTTGGCAAAATAAAAATTGGGTCTCCAAGCTATCGTCATGTACTTGTCTTCTGATATTTTAATGTGTCTCATGTTAATGGGAAAATTTACAGCCTTACACGGGCTGCTGCTGTGTGTTTCACTAAGGTACTTATTACAATCTTTGCCCATAAACGACAAAGTTAGCAACATATTATAAAGAAACCATAAACATTCATTAAATTATCATTGTATGTGATGAATTCAATTATGAATGCAATGTTAGGAGTTTAAAAGAAAATTCGCAATTTTATGTTATGCCTTGCATCCAAAATTACTGAGCGAATAATTTTCTCAATAAGAATGATCAGGAAGCTTTAAATATAATTCCCCACTCAACAAATTATACAAGTACTAATTTTATAACTGGTATATACTAGGAGAGAAAACACTTAGAAAGTTCAATGGCAATGAGAGTTAAATAGTAACAAGTTACAACAATTGAATAACAAAGACTAAAATACTGAAAAGGTTGATTATCGTTATGTGCGGAAACCAGGACAAGCCCAGAGCAAGGACAGCACATGGTCCTCAGGCTCGAGGGCTTGCCAGGCAATCAGAGGAGTAAAACCAGATGGAGTCCTGAGCCCAGAGACGTGGGTTATGAAAGAACTATGTCTGGAAGGCGTCAAGGGAAGGAGACACCACTACTGAAGAAGAATGCTCATCAGAACTTCGGGCAGTTTCTTCTCCAGGCAAGGTGTGCTGC
>PVHP010012920.1:0-10669 GCA_004024765.1 Zapus hudsonius
AAAAAAAAAAAAAAAAAAAAAAAAAAAAAAAAGAGAACAACAACAACAAAATCCATAATATCTAAGAAAAATGACCTTAAAGCAACTCAGCAATCTGGGGATATTAAATAGTAAAATGCTATTGCTACCACTACCAATAACTACTATGACCTAAAACATCTTAATAAATACAGATCAATACTGTAAGTATTGTAATATGAGGCAAATTAAAAGTATAAAAGGCTTTCCTTATAATACTGTTACATTGTTTCTTTTTTTGTTTTTTTGGTTTTTCAAAGTAGGGTCTGCTCTAGCCCAGGCTGACCTGGAATTCACTATGTAGTCTCAGGCTGGCCTTGAACTCAGGGCAATCCTCCTACCTCTGCCTCCAGAGTGCTGGGATTAAAGGCGTGCACCACCACACCCAGCCTGTTACATGGTTTCTAAACTCTGAGATAATCAATACTTTCCTAACAAACACACTCTGTGCTGTTCCTATCATTAATGCAGAATCATATTCCTGTATTCTCTTTCACATTCCAATATGTGCAACTGGTTGGTGAAAACCTGCAGAACTGGTGACCCCATGGACTAAAACACTAAAGTGAGAAATCAAGCAGAATGAAGTAATTACATCCCTACAAATTTAGAAGAATTTCTCCAGAGGTCTAGGTCTCACTCTCATAGGCTTGTATTTCTGGCTAGTCATTTCTACTTATGGGCTTTGATATACATAGTCTGAGCTATTTTCACCTTACATGAATACCAAGAACACAAAAGATGAAAAGGTGTTATTTTTAAAAGGGCAACTGGTTAAATTCTTTTCATGTTGTCAAATAGGACAAACGTTAGTTTTACATGGTTCACAACTAAATTAGAACATATGGGTCAATATTGTTTTTCAGAAAAATGGGTTTTAAAATTTCTTTCCCTGGCCAATGTTAAGCAGCAAAATATATTCATTCATCTTAACTACATATTACTATCTGATAACTTTGACATCTTAAACTCAAAAGTTATACAATTAAAGATATGAAGCAGTAAACAATTTTACAAACTACTTTTCTCTATATCCTTAATTTTGTAAAATTGGTTAACTTATTTTGGCCTTGCCTTCCAATTTCTACCCAACTGCTAGTACATGAGAATTTCAACCCCAAATAAGCTGGAACAGTGCTGGTGGGAGAATGAAGCTGGAGGATCACTTGAGCCCAGAAGTTCAAGACCAGTCTAATAGATTTGATTGATAAATAAAAGGATGGATGGATCATAGGAAAAAAAAATTGTGACCCAAAAAGGAACAGGTATTTTTCTACAGGTGCTGAAGCTGTAAGATTCCTGCCAGAAATTTACCCTCTGACTCCTTCATTCTTTCTCCAACAAGAGGTTCCAATTGCCTTCATCTTCTTAGTAGACTGAGTGCAACTGTTTATGTTTCCTCAAAAGCAACATCTCTTTAATGATAAGCCTAATACTTCAAGCAGCTTGTACCCCAGGCTGGTCTCAAATCATCTCATGCCTCAGCCTCCATGCTGGCATGAGAAGTATGTTACCACTCCCAAGCTTTACAATTGCATTCATTTTTGCTTTGTTTTAAATTTTTATTTTTATAAGACAAGGTTTTCCTTTGTAACAAAGCCTGGCCCAAATTTGCAGTAATCCTCCTGCCTTGGCTTCCTAAGCACTGTAATTACAGGCATGAGTCTCCACGGCGGGCTGAAATTAAAGAACATTTATCTCACCTATCTTGCCCACCCTGACCTTCAGTTTTAAATCAACTGCCTATCTGTTCTGTCACATGGCTTGTTTAAGCTTCAATGACTAACACTGATTCACTAAACCTGAGTGTGACCCAAGACACCTACTTTCCTTTGAAATTCTCATTCTAAAAATGAAATTCACAATTTTTTTTTGGGGGGGGGGATTTGAGGTAGGGTCTCACTGTAACCCAGGCTGACCTAGAACGTACTCTCTTATCTAGTTCCAGGCTGGCCTCAAACTCAAGGTGATCTTTCTACTTCTGCCTCCAGAGTGCTGGGATTAAAGGTGTGCACCATAACTCTTTATCCTTATATGACATTCTATGTTAACACATGCTTGCCATTTATGAAGATAAACAAAATCATTTTCCTTAGGTTTCAATTTATTATTTTTAAGCTAGAATAGTGTCTCAGAAACATAGGCTTCCTTTGAGGAGTGCTAAATAGAGAATCCCAGGACAACAGGGTTCCATGAGGTGATATTTTTAGGGTTTTCTGGGCTGCTCTGTAGATAGAAATATTCAAAATTCAAATTGCAAAACAAGGGCTGGAGAGATGGCTCAGCAGTTAAGGCACTTGCCTGCAAACTCTAATGGGTTCAATTCCCCAGTACCCATGTAAAGCCAGATGCACAAAGTGGTGCATGCATCTAGAGTTCATTTGCAGCAGCTGGGGGCCCTGGCACACGACCATTCTCTCTCTTCTGTCACTCTTTCTGCTTACAAATATTTTTTTAATTCAGAAGAGGAAAACAAAAACAAAACAAGCAAACAAACAAACAAAATGTTTCTTTTGTAACAAGGCTGAAAAGCCTGAAAAAAATTGCATAAGAGTCCAGGCAGGGTGGTGCAAGTCTTTAATCCTAGCACTCAGGAGGCAGAGGTAGGAGGATAGACATGAAGGTCAGCCTGGACTACAGGAGACCCTACCTCAAAACTCACACTCCAAAAACATGCAGAATAGGAGAAACAGAACAGAGAGCTCAATGTTTTTCGATTCACCTAAGTATTGACAAAGTCAAATAGTTCCTGAAACTCAGAAAAACTACTATTTAGCCTTATTTGCTAGTTTCTTATGTTGAAGGATTTTACAAGCTCTAGACTAAGAAATAAACAAAAGCATTGTGTTTACAAAATGTGTGGTTAGAGCCAGGCGCACGCCTTTAATCCCAGCACTTGGGAGGCAGAGGTAGGAGGATCGCTGTGAGTTCAAGGCCACCCTGAGACTACAAAGTGAATTCCAGGTCAGCCTGGGCTAGAGTAAGACCCTGCCTTCAAAAAACCAAAAAGAAAAAAAAAAAAGTGTGGTTATACATTAAAGGCTATCTATGCCTCCTTCACTTACAAATGAATGATCCAAGTGGAAAAAGGATGGCTTGCAATTGGTCATCATATGATTCATTATGACATTAAGAAAAAAATGTGTATACAACGTTGATGATAAGTCAAGGAACACAGATATGTGATCTTATAATGAAAATTCACAGAAGAAAACACTACTTTAATCTGAGTAAAAATTTTTTCAGAAAAGCAGTAATGCTATGTGACCTAAAGACTATAGTGAGACATCACTAAACTTGTATGACAAACAGGTAAATTACATTCTGAACTGTTTTTTCCTAGGTATCTCCTAAGATGAAAATCCTTTCAATTTTGTATTATATAAGCTATCACATACAATATAGCTGGTTAACAGGACTATTATATTTATCATCCTCTATTAAGTATATCCACTTGGGAGGCTGAGGTAGGAGGATCATTATGGGTTCAAGCCAGCCTGGAGCTACAAAGTAAGTTCCAGGTCAGGCTGGGCTAGAGTGAAACCCAACCTCAACGCCCTCCCCCACAAAAAAAAAAAAAAAAAAAAAAAAAAAAAAAAAAAAAAACAGGGCTGGAAAAATGGCTTAGCAGTTAAGGAACTTGCCTACAAAACCAAACAACCCATGTTTGATTCCACAGTGCCCACATAAAAAGCCAGATACTACACAAGGAGGCGCATGCATCTGGAATTCATTTGTAGCAGCTGGGGGCACACCCATCCTGTCTGTCTACTCTGTCTGCTTGCAAATAATTAAATTAAAAATAAAAAAATAAAAAACAAACATAAATGGGCTGGAGAAATGGCTTAGCAGTTAAAGGCACTTGCTTGCAAAGCCTGAAGGCCTGCGTTTGATTCCCCAGTACCCATGTAAAGCCAGCTGCACAAAGCGGCACACACATATGGGGTTTGTTTGCAGGAGCAGGAGGCCCTGACATGCTCATTCATAGTCTTTCTCTCTCCCAAATAAATAAAAATATTTTTTAAAAAAGTATATCTGGGCTGGAGAGATGAATCAGCAGTTAAGGCCTTGCCTGCAAAGCTGAAGGACCCAAGTTCAATTCCCCAGAATCCACATAAAGCCAAATGCACAAGGTGGCCCATGTGCCTAGAGTTCGTTTGCAGGGGCTGGAGGCCCTAGCATGCCATCCTCTCTTCTGCCTCTCTTTCTCAAATAAATATTTTTTTAAAAAATAAGTATATCATATAGTTTAGTAAAATCACTACCAATAATAGTCTAAATAGCTTGATGGGTTTGTTCCCCCCACCCCACTCCCAGAGAAGCTCATAATCAACCAAGGCTGGCTTGAACTCCTGACCCTACTTCTCCCTCTACCTCCTGAAATTGAGATTATAGGAGTGAACCACCACACACAGCAATAAAGAG
This sequence comes from Zapus hudsonius, assembly GCA_004024765.1. Classification (NCBI taxonomy): domain Eukaryota; kingdom Metazoa; phylum Chordata; class Mammalia; order Rodentia; family Dipodidae; genus Zapus; species Zapus hudsonius. The sequence continues at coordinate 4,444 of PVHP010012920.1, forward strand.
TTACTGCAGGGACATTGACTGACACTCCTGGCAGGCAAGGAAAGTCCCAGCTAGAGATAGGGAGTTACTGGGGTGTCCTCTGCTCCTGGAGTTTGTGGGTGTACATATGGCACTAGGGCTTCAAGCATGCTAGACAAGTAGTCTACCACTGAACTAACTAAATCTCCACCCTAGAAAATTTTGAGACATATTCTTTTTATAATTTAATTTATTTACCTGGGGGTAGAGGGAGGGAGGGAGGGGGAGAGAAGGAGAGAGAGGAAGAGAGGGAGCGGGAGGGAGGGAGAGAGAGGAGCAGATAGAGAACAGGCATGCCAGGGCCTCCAGCCACTGCAAATAAACTCCAGACACATGTGCCACCTTGCGCATCTGTCTTGTGCATGGGTAGTAAGGAATCAAACTCAGGTCCTTCTGCTTTGCAGGCAAACGCCTTAACCACTGAGCATCTCTCTAGCCCTGAGACATATTCTCATGTACCTCAGACCTGCCCCCAACTCGATTGCTATGTAGCCAATGATGACCCGGAACTATAATTCTCCTGTCTCCAACTTCTAAGCGCTGAGATTTTGTGGGCATGTGCTGAGGAATTATAATGAGCTGTATCTCCACCCTGCTATACTACTTTAATTTGCTCAAAACAATCCCCCATCATGGAAGATGGCAGAACATTTTATTCAAGTCCACATTCTTGGTCTACAAGTTGGTTTTCAGTGCATACTATCATTCCTATCCCATTTTAACCTCTCAAATGGTCTCTGCTCTCATATAAAGCAATTATTATTTAACATGGTACCCTCAGAACAACTTTGCCTAAATTCCTTAACTTATAAATTACATAGGAGGTAACCTAAAGCCCACGCCTAGGGCTACAAGTATGGTGGCTCAAGCTTACCTAGCATAAGCAGGCCTTGGTTTGATCCCAACCAGGAAGGAAAACCAAACACACACACACACACACACACACAGCAAATAAGAGTCCATATCCTCAATTTTGTTCAACTTGCATCCACTATACTTTCCAAAATGTTTTCTAGAATCAGGATCACAGACTTAAACTGTAAGCACTGGCAGAGGCTTTTGCTAAGGGAAATTCTTGCAATTAATCCAACCCACTCAAAATGGCCATGGTCTAGCCAGGTGTGGTGGCGCAGCACTCGGGAGGCAGAGGTAGGAGGATCACTGTGAGTTCAAGGCCAGCCTGAGACTACATAGTGAATTCAGGTCAGCCTGGACTAGAGCGAGACCCAACCTCGAAATCAAAACAAAACAAAACAAAAAGGCCATGGTCTAAAGGCACTGGATTCCTTACTCGAACTGTCACTCACACAAAAAAACCCTAAAATGCTTCTTAAATTTTCCTATGTGGCTACTTTTTGCTATCAATTGAATATAAATCATCTTTCCCTTCTATCAATATTTAACTAAATCAGAAAGTTATTTATAAAATGTAGTTAATCTTAAAACTGAGATAAATAAAATAGCAGTAATATGTACTTGTGGTTCTTCCCTTCTAAAAAACTACATTTACTCAGCATATTTTAGTATAGCATAGGAAATTATTTGGTTACCTATAAAATGAAGTATAGATTTAACTTGAGGAAAAAAAAAAAAGTTAGTGACTTACCCAAAGTTCTAATTAGAGATCAGGTCTCCTGAGTCCCAGCCCAGTGCTCCTTTCCTTACCCAATGCTGTCTTATCAGAAAAATCCAAATACAGTCAGACCCCTCCCAATTACATGGGTTTGAGTTACACTGATTCACATATACAAACTTTATATAGTGTGACCAATGTTTCAACTCACGCGGTACCCTGCTTCCATTTATGCAGTATGCCAGGCATCGGCACGATTTTCAGTGGCACACAGGCGGTTGCCACCACCAGGGCCCTAGGCAAAATTGCAAAGAAGGCAAAGTTTGTCTTTGGCCCTCCCACCTCCTGGTCATCCCCCTGCCCAGCCTCCCAAGACCACCAGGCTACCCTCTGACTGTCCTAAGCCCCCATTCCCACTCACCAAGGACTGTCCTTATTGAAGTGCCCAGTTATCCAAAAATTACTTCTCCATTTTCCTGCCTCCATGATTCTTATTTCTTAGGAGTCTAGTGAATTTTAAGTAATCTAACTAGCTGATTTGAGGAACTTCAAGATACATTTAAGCTGCTTTAAGTCTCCAAATAATTTTAAAAATAATTAAAACTCTTTAAGGGAAGGAAAAGAAAACTTTGGAAAGAGGGAGAAACATTTTCCAGAGCCCCACGACTCCTTTACCACTTCAGATTCTTTCACAGAACACTAAGAGGTTGGAGGGGTCATGGTCACCTTAAGCCCCACTACAGGAAAAGTCTGGATGCTTCAAAGTCAATCTAAGGGGGAGGGAGGAACAACTCTATCAACAACAAAAACAGCTTCTTAAATATCCACCCCTACCTACCTTTTCCATCTCTCTCCCACTTCTTGTGTTCCCCAAATCCACCTTAGTGCCAAAGATACCCAACAGCATCACTGTAATCTGTTTTTGTGTCTAATACAAGGTTTCCATATAGCTCAAATTACATGGTGTTATTCAGTGATCTGTCCACATTTCCCTAGCTTTGGATAACTTAAAAGTTCACTGTATGTTAAAAAAGAGTAATCCTAATTTTATTTGGAGGTCCTGAATTAAATTTTTTAAAAAGCCAAACTATACATTCATTAAATATCTGGTAAGGAACAATCTTTATATCATGTTTGTATGTTTGTGTTATCCTTATATAAAGAGGAAAGGTGGGGTTGGAGAGATGGCTCAGCTGTTAAGGTACTTGCCTCTAGTGCCTAAGGCCAGGGGTTCACTTTCCCAGTAACCACATAAGCCAGACCCAGAAGGTGGTGGCCCTGGTGTGCTATCTGTCTCTCTCTCTGTCTCCTTCTCTCATCTCTCTGCTTGAAAATGAATAAATATTTTTTAAAAAAGAGAAAAGGTGAATATGTATTTGTATGAATGTTTAACTGGAAATATCCAGAGTTGACTAATTTATATTCACTTTTTATTGTACATTGATTTCTAATATTTCCCTTTCTGAAACAGTTAAACTTCTTTCATTTGAATAAATACTATTTCTAAAAAAAAAAAATCTGGTAAGGAAAAGAATGTTCTGATTCTTACCTTACATATACAAAAGAATTAATTTGGGTATCTTATACTGAGACAGGGTCTCACTGCACACCCAATAACTAAACATTCAACTCCCATCCTTTTTTCCTTTTTGTTGACTTAGGGTCAACAAAGCCTCCTGAGTACTGGAATTACAAGTGTGCACCACCAGGCCTGGAATGTTTCTTCTAAACCAATACACTGAACATCCCAATGATTTCAGCTAAATACTACTGCTTACTCATAAATGAGATCATAATCCACCAAATTTAGAGGCAAAAAAATATCCAGAGACACAGGCGTGAAAATATTAATGTGAACATAAAAATGAATAGATTTTTAAGAAACAGCTTTCTGCCAATACTATTTTCACAGAAATGTATATGCATACGTAACATATTATTTCAGTTTTGCAATAATGGAGGGGGCTGACTAGTTCAGAAATTTATCAGGTGATATTTACCTCAACCCACCTAACCTCCCAGTAACAGGAGGAAATTCAATCTATGTAGAAGATACCAAAAAAGGTATCCATTCATGATTAAAAGGATTACATAAAGTAAGCCTAATTCAATGACTTCTAAAATTTTATTACAGATTGATTTTTGTGTTAGTAAAGTCCCTGGATGAAACCCATTCTCAATACCCTCACTCATGCTGTAAAAGGAGCAATGTTAAAAGACATGCTTCAGTTATAAACATTCTTATCTAAATATGAAAAGTAAGTTCAGTTCTTCTAGTGACATTTTAATTAATGTTAAGGTTCAAGGGTTTACTAAACACAGAACACTTTCCAATGTTTCCCAACTCTCTACAAAACCACAAATAAAAGTGTCACCTACCCCTATTTATTCTAAGAAGCAAAGTTCCCAATGAGGACTTTTACTAAAACTGAACCATTAACACTGAAATGACATTATATTCACTGATAAAATGCTAGGAATAAAATGCATTTTATGTACTTGCTTACTTTGCTGCAAATTAAGAACAAAAATTTAAAGACTTTTTTCTCATGTCAATAACGTAATTGACTTTAAAAAAAATCCTTAAAAGGGTAAGGAGCTACTTGCCTAAACAAGTAACATTAAAAACAAGGGTTTTGCTTTAAGAAAGCGCTGGACTAGACCTTTCCTCCACGTTGGCACTGATTTTATTGAGAACACGTGATGTCGTACAAAGGCACTTGGTAACTTTAGTCTGAAATCCTACAAGGGGCGATCGGCACGTCGTGGCTCCCTGAACAGGTCCTAACCTACGAGTGCCTTAAAAAGCCCTTTGTTCGGTGGGCAGCACATTTCCAAAACCCCAGCAGTAGTCAGTGCTTACTGAACAAAACCTCTATTAGACGGCCTGACAAGATGGAGGTCCCTCGGACACACTTCTCCTTGCACAACATGGGGCCAAACACACCCGGTCTCAAGAAACCATGGTTTGGGTCAGATTCGGTGGGCCTGGAGGGGAAGCTTCCCCGACCCTCCCGGCTAGGCCAGCGACAAGGGCGACCTCCAGACTCGGGGGCGGAGGGCGGAGGCTGGACCGGGGGGCCCGCGGGTGCCTGAACCCGCGGCGGGCCGGCCGACTGGCCGCCGCGCCCCGCGACCGGGAACGGAGCTCTCCCTGCGCCGGCCAGGTCCACCTTAAAAAAAACACCCACTCTCCTTTCTGCCCCCAGACCCCGCCTCGCCCCATTGGCAGCCGTTCCCGCCAATCCGCGCGGTCACCGCCCCCAAGCCCGCCTGCCGAGCCCTGATTGGATGGGACGGGAGCCGGGAACCTCGGGGCACCAATCTGGGAGCCCGCTTTCCTCAGCCGCGCGCCCGCACACGCACAACCGCGCGCGCGCCCAGGAGCGCCCTCCCGCCCCGGCCCCGGCCCGGCCCCTCCCCCACCCCCAGGGCTCCGGCCGACACCTACCGTCCCGAGAGGTGCCCATCAACTGGTCCAGCATCGCGCGCATCTGGGCCTGCGCCGACATGGCGGCGGCGTCGTCGCGGGCGGACTGGCCGGCGGGGGTGGGGCGCAGACCGGGCCCGGGCGGGCGGGGGAGGGGTGAAGGGAAAGGGCTGGGGGAGGGGGAGGTGCGGAGCTGTCTCGGTGGCCGCCGCCGCCCCCGGGGCGTGCGGAAGGGGAGCCGGAGGGATCGTCGCGGGAGAGTCCCGGCTGCACTCCTCACGACGACGCGGACGTGGAAGACGGGCGGCCCCCCGGAGGCAACCCTCGTGCCCTCCTCACGCTCAGTCCGCTTCCGGAGACGCGGAGCGACACGAGCCGAGCCTCAGCCAGCGCTCACCTCCGACACCGCCACCCGCCACCAGCCGTCAACCCCCCCCTTAAAGCTCTGACGCCGCTCGCCGCCGCCGTCACCACGACGGGAGCGCGCACGCTACCCACGGACGCTGGACTCCACCAACGGGCGACCAACAGTCTCCGCCCCGCCCCTGCGCGGGAGGGAGGGCTCCACCCTAACGGCTCTCGTGCGCGTGCCCGCGCGTCGCCCCGCCCCGCGCGAGGCCCGCAGATCTCGCGAGAACGCCCCTCTTCAGCGGGAGCTGCGCTGGGCGTCAGCGCTCACGCGGGCTGCCTGCGGCGCGGGCTGCCGTGCGAGGGTCGCGAGGCCCTCCCTCCGGGATGGCGGACCGCTCCCCAGCCCCCAGTTAACACATGGCAGAGGTTAGCCCGGGTGCGAGGAAGTAGAGCCCGCGGCCGGGGCCGCCCCGACCCGCTCCACCGTCAGCGGTGACACCGGCACGTGTCCCCAGACCTCGGGACCCCGGGCTCTCCCCGAGACCCCGCCACGCCGTGGAGAACTCGAGAAAAGTAACAACAGCCCGATGGCGCATGCCCGGCCCTGGCGTGCAGAGCCCCGGATGAGTGCAGGGTCGTTGACCAATTAACACGAGCCCCCATCCCAGTTACAAGAGAAATTTCAATGTCAATAAAATTTTTCAGTTGTGTTATCTTTAGTAGTTCTCAAGAGGATTACCTTCCGTACTCAGAGAACTCAAAATTGTTTTATAGGTTTTTTTGTTTTTGTTTTGTCTTTTTTTTTTTTTGGAGGCAGGGTCTCACTCTAGCCTGACCTAGAACTTACTCCTTGA
>PVHP010012920.1:10769-29913 GCA_004024765.1 Zapus hudsonius
GGGGGGTATATATATATATATATAATGAAAATTCTAATTCATACAGATGAATTAAAAATTTATAGGTCTGGCTGGACATGGTGGTGCATGTCTTTAATCCCAGCACTGGGGAGGCAGAGGTAGGTTAGAGGGCACCCTGAGACTACATAGTGAATTCCAGGTTAGTCTGGGCTAGAGCAAGACCCTACCTTGAAAAAAACAAAAATATTTACAGGTCGGACTGCAGAGATCCCTCAGTGGTTAAAGGCACTTGCTTGAAAAGCTTGAAGGCCCCAGGGTTGAATCTCCAGTAACCACTTAAAGCCAGATGTACTAAGTGATGCATATGTCGAGTTCATTTACAATGGCTGGAGGCCCTGGTGTGCTCCTCTTTCTGTGTCTACCTCTTTCTCTGTCTCTCTCAAAAAATATTTTTTAAAATATTAAAGGTCTGGGAATGTAGCTCAGTTGGCAGAGTTTTTATGTAGCATGCACACGACCCCAGGTTCCATCCCCAGTGTAGTGCTGCATAAATGAGAGGATGCACATCTGTAACCCCAGCGCTGAAAGGAGGCTGAGGCAGCATGGGCCATAGTTCCAGGCTAGCCAGGGCTATGAGAGACCCTGTTTCAATCAAAATAAGAAAAAAAAATGCTTTATGAATAGTTCTCTTCAATTTGTACTCCTTATGTGGGTAGAAAGTACTTTATAGAATATGAAAATGAATGAGGAGACGTGCTCCTTAGTCTAAAGAGGTTACATCTTGTTTTACCTGAAAACAAAAACTCATCTATACATATACAATAAAGGTGGCACAAAAAGTTGGCAATTTACAGGAAATAATTTCATTTATAAGTACTTTCTGGAGGCCCATCTAGCCAAGTAATTGAACCGTTCAACCAAGACTGACAGTGCTTGAAATAGGGCATCCAGGGGAGTGGAGGTAGGAGTTGTTGGTTTATGTGGAGAGAACACTTGCAAATAGAACCCAGCTCGTTAACTTGGTCAGCCAAATGTGAAGTGAACCCCAATCTCCCACATAAAATTCAGAAGATTGAGCAACTTGACAAGGACATTGGAAAGTAGAAGATGCCAGCTAATATGCTCACCCTCTCCCTGCCTTCCTAGACATCCTCCCTGTGAGCTGGGGTTCAGTTGTGGCTATGTTCCTTTAAGAGCCAGTGGGGCTCATCAGGCCTAAGGAAGTAACAGCTCGCAACTATTGCTAGATCAGTTTGCTCTTAACTTCGTTCAGCCTGCATCTTTATGTATCCCTTTTATTAGCTTCAACCTCATTTATGTTTCCTGTCAGGATCCTGGTGCATCTTGTATGTGTATTTTTGCTGTTTTTTAGAGGTAGGTAGGGTCTCACTGTCCCAGGCTGAGCCAGTACTCACTCTGTAGTCCCAGGACGGCCAAGAACCCCCAAGCAATCTCCCTGCTGGGATTAAAGGCATGCACCACCATGCCTAACTACACCAGCTTCTTTTTTAAGTGGGAGTCTTATTGGAGCTTGCCATTTTTTCCTCAAGCTCCTGTGATTCTCAACCCTCTGCTCCACACAGGACTGGTGTTACAGATGCATACAGCCATACCCCACCGGTTACGTGTGTCCTGAGGATCAAGTTTACACAGGAAGTGCCCTTAACTGCTGAGCTATGTCTTCAGCTCTTGTGTTTGCGTGTGTGTGTGTGTGTGTGTGTGTGTGTGTGTGTGTGCACGCGCACACTAGTGTCTCTTACCACTGCAAATGATTGCCTGTCCTGCTTTATGTGGGAGGCTGGAGAATTGAACTCAAGCCAGGAGGCTTTGAAGGCAAAGTGCTGGGATTAAAAGGTGTGAGGCACCACACTCAGCCCCATATTGTGTATTTTAAAAAAGATATATTTAATTGCAAGGAGAGAGAGAGAGAGAGAAAACATGCCAGGGCTCCCAACTGCTACAAATGAACTTCAGACACATGAGCCACTGTGTATCTGGCTTTACATGGGTACTGGGGAATCAAACCCAGGTCACTAGGCTTTGCAGGCAAGCACCTTAACTGCGGAGCCAAGTCTCCAGCCCCTCATATTGTGTAAGTTATATTGGGCTGGAGACATGGCTCAGTGGTTAAAGGCACTTGCTTGGAAAGCCCAGCAATCTGGGTTTGATTCCCCAGCACCCATGGAAAGCCAAATGCACAAGGTGGCACATGGGTCTGGAGTTCATTTGCAGCAGCAGGAGGCCTGGTGCACCCATTCTTTCTCAAAAATGAAAAAATAAAAGATACATATGTATAATTTTGTGTTTATGAGTAGGAAATACGTAGAAAGATACACACCACACTGTTAGTAATGTTTGCCACTTTATAATGGAAATGGCAGTGGAAGTAACAGGACATAGACTTTGATTTTATGCTTATACCATCTGAATTATTTAAAATAATAGGTTTGTATTACTTTTATTTCTTTGAGGTAGGGTTTCACTCTAGCCAAGGCTGACCTTAAACTCACAGTGATCCTCCTATCTCAGCCTGGGATTAAAGTTTCAAGAGCCACCAGGCCTAGCTGGCTTGTATTACTTTCAAAATTTTAAAAGAAAACACAAGCCGGGCATGGTAGCACACGCCTTTAATTCAAGCACTCAGGAGGCAGAGGTAGGAGGATTGCCTTGAGTTCAAGGCCACCCTGAGACTACATAGTGAATTCCAGGTCAGCCTGGACTAGAGCGAGACCCTACCTCGAAAAACCAAAAAAAAAAAAAAAAAAATTAAAAAAATAAAACACAAGTTCTTAAAAGTATATCAAGAATGAGTGTAGTATAAAAAGCTCAGTAAATTCATTGAAAGATGAAACCTACATAATTTATTCCACTAATCTCTCAACCAAAATACAGAGAAACCCCTAAACTTTATAAAATATTTAATGATAAATACATATTTGTAGAGATGATTGAATTCTTGAATGAAGGTAACATCTGAGACTTCTTCCCTGATCATGGCTCCCAGCCCTTCCCTCCAGGCTGTTGGGGCAACTGGAGGCCCACCAAGCCTGCTGACTCCTCCAGCGAGCGCTCCCCCTTGCCGTGGAATTCTTGATGAAGGGCCACATGCTCACGGATACTGCGCAGAAGGCAGAGGTAGGTGGCAGCTTGGAAATGAAGCTGGTGTTGGGCTCTGCACAGCTTCTCACTGGTGACCTGGGAAGGGAGCAAAGAGAAAGTCTGTTAACACCCCCGCTACAAGAGTCCACAAAGAAGGACTTACCAAGCTTTCCCTGCAGAGTGTACTGACAGAAAATGCGAACACGTATATGTGTATAATAACATTCATAGAAGCACTCTGTAACTGTTTATTAGGAAAGCTGGCCTCCAGGTGTTTTTGTTGCTTTGCCACCTAAGGAATGTAATATGTAATATAGGGTTTTCTCCCATTCAAACAGATGAAGGGCTGCCTTGTATTTCTATTATTTTAATGTGGCATATACCTTTGACTTCAAAATTAAAAACTTGTATTTATTAATGCCAGGCATGGTGGTGAATGTCTTTAATCCCAGCACTAGGGAGGCAGAGGTAGAAGGATCACCATGAGTTCAAGGCCAACCTGGGAATACACAGTAAATTCCAGGTCAGCCTGGGCTAGAGCAAGACCCTACCTCGAAAAACCAAAAGTTAAAAAAAAAAAAAGAAAGCAGTCCCTTTACTTACCCTTCTATGCATTCTACTGAGCAGGGTTCTTTCGTTGTCTTTCTCCTCCTCCCCGAATGGGGATGGAAGCCAGGGCCTCGGGCATGCTAGATAAATACTCTACTCCTGCCCTTCACCATCAGCTTTGGAATCTTGAGCATAAATTTTAGTTTAAGTATTTTTCTTTTTTTTGAGCCAATCGGTGTGCTAGAGCCTGTCACACCCACTGTAAACAAACTCCAGACACATGCATCCCTTTGTGTATCTGGTCTTCTGTAGGTGCTGAAGAATCAAAGTGTCTGAGTGTGTCTGAGCCATTTCCCTAGCCCCAATTTTAGGTGTTCCCCCCACTCTCCAGAGGAATTTCAGAACCACTATGTCTCACAACCATATCATCTTTGAAAACTTTACCCACAATCCAGCACTCAGCAGGCTGAGGTAGGAGTACTGCTGTGAATTTGACACTGGCTTGCAGCTAGAGTCAGTTTTCAGGTCAGCCTGAGCTAGAGTGAAACCCTGCCATTAAAAAAAAAAAAAAAAAGAGCCCAGAGTGGTGGGTGCACGCCTTTAATCCCAGCACTTGGGAGGCAGAGGTAGGAGGATCGCCATGAGTTCAAGGCCATCCTGAGACTACATAGTGAATTCCAGGTCAGCCTGGACTAGAGCGAGACCCTACCTCGAAAAACCAAAAAAAAAAAAAAAAAAAAAAAAAAGGAGTTCGCATGGTAGTAGTATATGTCTATAATCCCAGCACTTGGGGTAAGGAGGATCGCTGTGAGTTAGAGGCCAACCTGGAACTACAGAGTGAATTCCAGGTCAGCCTGGGCTACAGTGAGACCCTGCTTGAAAAAACAAACCCCCCCCAAAAAAGGAGGGTGTTCCCATAACTTTTTTTTTCTGGTTTTCCGAGATAGGGTCTCACCTGGAATTCACCATGTAGTCTCAGGCTGGCCTTGAACTCAGAGCCCGTCTTAAATTTTTTAGAATATTTTATTTACGAGCCACTTCAAATGAACTCCAGACACATGTGCCACCTTATGCATCTGGCTTTATATGAGCATGGAGAATTGAACTTGGGTCCTTCTGCATGGCAGGCAAATGACTTAACCGCTAAACCATCACTTCAACCCTTCTGTCCACCTATCTCATCTTCCTCTACCTAAATCTCTTTAAATCACTATGAACAACTATTCCCAGCTGTCAGTTTTGGCCTCTGGGCTTTCAATTACAGTTACTTTTCTATTGGAGGCTGACCTTGAACTTGGTATGTAGTGGGTGACCTTAAACTTCTGATGGTCCTTCCTTCACCTCCCAACAGTTGGGATTATAGGCCCGCTGGGTTTATGCAGTGCTAGGGATAGAACCCAGGGCTTCCGTCCTGGTAGGCAGGCAATCTACCAAACCCCAGCCCAATTATACTCTCAAATTTTGCTAACCGTTTATTAATATTTTGAAAGCTTTTCCTCAGTAGCTCTTCTTTATCCCACAACCCCTGGTTGTCCACACCTGACTCTGCAGGTGGTCTGTAGCGTCCTAAAAGCACCCATGTGTATCTTATTAATTTGTAAGCAGAGAAAGGAGAGGAGAATGGGCAAGTCAGGGCCTCCAGCCACCGGAACTCCCTCCAGATTACATGCGCCTCTGTGCATCTGGGGAATTGAACTGGGATCCTTAAGCTCTGCAGGCAGGCACCCCAACCGCTGAGCCACCTCTCCAGCCCCCTGTGTCTTACTTATTCTTAACATTTGCAAGAGAACACACTGGGCTCAAGCGCCCAGCGCACAGTCTGCAAGAATGTGACTTTACAAGCTAAGTGAATTTTAAGTTCTAAGTTTTGGATTTTAGCTTCCAAGACTCAGAAATGCAACAGTTAAAATGACGGCTCCTCCTTCCTGCATCTCTCAAGGCCTGTTTCAGAGGCAGGCTGCGGCTTCTCTCCAGGACAGCTCTGGGCTTGGCGGAGAGCCGACCCCCAGGTCCCCTAGGTCCTAGACCGCGGCTCTCTCTCCGGGGCCCCGAGGGCGAGGTCGAGCCCGTGCCCGGCCGCTCCGAGCACCCCTCAGCCTGCCTCCGCCCTCCCTCCCTCCCCACCTCCCCACCCTCCACGACCCCGGCCCGGGGAGGGAGCCCGGAAGGAGCGGGGGAGCGCGGAGGTCGTGACCCCGCCCCGTACCCGATGTGCGCGGAAGGCCTCCGCCAGGTACCGGTAGGCCGCCGTGTCGCGATACGGTTTCCCGGTGGCCGCGGCCAGGTAGCGCAGCTCCCGCAGAAGGCCGCGCAAGGTGCGCGCCGGGGACCCCAGGGTCGCCATGCTCCGTCCTCGAGCCGGTGCGCTGCGGCCCCGCCCCGCCCCGCCCCGCCCACCGAACCTTCCTCTAGAAGCCCTGCCCGAGGCCGTCGCTGGCTAGCGGACGGACGGAGAGACGGTGGATTTGGGGAAGGGGTGCCAGACTCCCCGACATCCCCGGCCTATGATCCACTTTCCGTCGGAAAAGGAAGAGGGTCCGCCCGGCTTGAAGGTTCTGGCAAAAAACACCACCCCAGATGGGACTCGAACCCACAATCCCTGGCTTAGGAGGCCAATGCCTTATCCATTAGGCCACTGGGGCTTCTGCAGGAGAGCCGCTCAAACAGTCTATTCAATTTCTTTGCTCCTCCTTACGTCACGGCTCGTTTCTGTCCTATCCTGGAAAGCCACACCTGTGCCTGGCGGTGACGCATGCTGGGAGTTGTAGTCCAGCTCCCCTGGTTTACCCTCCAAACAGCACCCCTGCGGACGTGTGCCCGGCGTGCGAGCTCCGCGCCTGCGCGGAATCGGCCGTGGGAGCCGAGCCCGGCGCTCTGGGGAAACTGGCAGCATCTCCAAGACTCGCCCTTGGAGCCTCTGCTCTGTCAGATTGCCGCCGGAAACAGCAGATGCACTTCCGGTGTGGCGACTTTCCGGTTCACCTGCGCTCTAGCCGGCCCTTAGGTGGCGCCTGTACTGATCAGTTTCTCTTTCCGGCCAGTGGGTTGTTACAAGGTAGTGTTTTGTTTTTCGAGGTAGGGTCTCGCTCTAGTCCAGGCTGACCTGGATTTACTCTGTAGTCTCAGAGTAGCCTCGAACTCACGGCGATCCTCCTACCTCTGCCTCCCGAGTGCGCCACCAGGCCCGGCTCAACAAGGTAGTGTTTTGAATCGTCAGGATACCCAGGACCTGGTAGTTACTTCATTAGGAGTTCGTGTGGGTTTGTTCCTAAGAATTTAGACAAATCACTTTATTGGCAAGCAGGGAGAAATAGAGAATGGATGCAACCGGCCTCCAGCTGCTGCAGATGGACTCCACATGCTTACATCACTGTGGGCAGCTGGTTCTTGTGGGTACTGGGGAATCTTCCTCGGGTAGTTAAGTTCTGCAGGAAAGCTCCTTAACCTCTGAGCCATCTCTTAGCCCCAAGACAATTTTTTTGAAAATTATTTACTTGCCTTATGTGGGAACTGAGGAATTGAACCCAGGCTGCTAGGCTTTGCAAGCAAGTCCCTTTAACTCCTGAACCATCTCTCCAGCTTGCCTTTTTTTTAGGGGGGGTTGGAAGTAAGGTCTCACTCTATCCCAGGCTGACTTTGAAGTCACAGCTATCATCCAACCCCTCTGCCTCTTGAGTGCTCGGATTAAAGGTGTGCGCCATCATGCCCTGCCAAATCACATTTTTAAAAAATTTTAGGGCTGGAGAGATGGCTCAGCGGTTAAGGCACTTCCCTCCAGTGCCTAAGGCCCCATGTTCAATTCCCCAGTACCCACATAAGCCAGACCCACAAGGTGGTGGCCCTGGTGCATCCCCCCCCCCTCTCTCTGTATTTCTCTGCTTGAAAATGAATAAAATAAATTATTTTAAAAAAAATTTATTGATAACTTCCTGGCAATATACAATGATCATAATCCTCGGGCAGAATTCTCCCTTTCCCTCCCAAGTTCCCCCTCCCTGAATCCCTTCTTTCCAAGTAGTGTCTCTTCTATTTTGATGTCATCATTTTTTCCTCCTATTATGCAGATCTTGTATAGATAGTATCTGCCATTCTAAGGCCATAAATACCATGGCCACTTTGTATCTGGAAGACAGTATGACAAAGCACTCCTCTTCCTTTGGCTCTTACATTCTTTCTGTCACTTCATCTGCAGTGGTCCATGAATCTTGGAGGGTTCTTGTAACAGAGATGTCTCACTCGGTGCTGACCACTGCACTAACAGACGAGACTCTCAACATTTTGGTGAGTTTTGAATCACCCCAGTGATCATCACCATCTGAAAGGAAGGCTTTTCTCACTGAAAGTGGGAATAACATTAATATATATGCTTACACAGGTATTTAGAGGGCAGCTTGGTGGGCATAATATATAGGTTAAACAAAAGTTAAAGTGGGATTGTGCTGTCAGAATATTCAGACAATAGGAGTTTTTTTTTTTAATATTTTATTTATTCATTTTCAAGCAGAGAGAGAGGGAGAACCAGAGCCACCACCTTGTGCATCTGGCTTATGTGGGTCCTGGGGAATTGAACCCGGGGCCTTAGGCACTGGAAGTAAGTGCCTTAACTGCTGAGCCATCTCTCCAGCCCTCTTTTTTTTTTTTTTTAAACGCTGCTAGCTCAGGAGCACCAGATTTTTAAAAAATATTTTATTTATTTATTTATTTGAGAGAGAGAGAGAGAGAGAGAGAATGGGCACACCAGGGCCTCCAGCCACTGCAAATGAACTCCAGACACATGCGCCCTCTTGTGTATGGGCACTGGGGAATTGAACTCAGGTCCTTCTGCATTGCAGGCAAACGCCTTAACTGCTAAGCCATCTCTTCAGCCCTCCTCCTAGGCCTTATGACAACCCCAGCCATAGACTTTTAGTTAGGTTTTCAGTACCAGGAAGGAATTCCCTCCTGTCCAATCAGAGAGCAGTTGGTTTCCCCCATTACAAGTACAATTGGCCTGGCTTTTCAGCTGTAAATCTTGCAGGTTCCTCTGCTGGTCAAGACCTTTGATGATTTTCTCCCCCAACCTGCTGCACAGATGTTTCCAGCATCCTAACAGCTAGTCAACAGGAGGGAGGCTTCAGGCTCAGCTCCAGCTTGATTTCTCAGTGACCTGCATCCCAAGCATGTGGAATTTTCAGCAATAGGGGCTTCTCATCTAGTTCTGGTGGGCAACCAAGAGTCTTAGCAATAACCTGTAATGTTTTGGGGGTGCTAGGGGCCTCCCTGGCCAACAACTCTCTGGAAGGAATCCCATCCCTGGCACTGAAATTTTCTAGTAACAATCTATGGCTTCTGGGCCCAACATTATCCACATCCACAGGATACTTCTGTCTAAGCTCACTCTTTTTTTAATAGCTAGCGAAGAAGTAGGTTTCCATATGCGTTAGTCATCTTTAATTTTGATTAACCCTCCTCCTGCCATCCCCTCCATCCCTCCCCTCACCCCACTTAGACCAATTCCAATCACAGGTTTTGTTTTGTTTTGTTTTTTGTTTTTGAGGTAGGGTCTCTCTCTAGCCCAGGCTGACCTGGAATTCACTATGTAGTCTCAGGGTGGCCTCAAACTCACAGTGATCTTCCTAACTTTGCCTCCCCAGTGCTGGGATTAAAGGCATGTGCTCAAATCACAACTTTTTTTGTTTGTTTGGTTTTGGTTTTTCGAGGTAGGGTCTCGCTCTAGCCCAGGCTGACCTGGAATTCACTATGTAGTCTCAGGGTGGCCTTGAACTCATGGCAATCCTCCTACCTCTGCCTCTCGAGTGCTGGGATTAAAGACGTGTGCAACCACACCCAACTTCAAATCACAACTTTTGAGGAGGCTCCGTAACTTCATCCTTTGCCTAAAGTCATTCAGAGGTTTTCCATTATCCCCAAGAGGTGCTGACTCAAGTCATTATAAACACCAGCATCCTTGCATCTTGCCTTCATTTCCTACCACCATCCATTCCTGGTATCTGAACCATCACCTCCTCCGTCACCACAACACCTCACATGTTCCCACTATCTGAAAATCACCATCAGTGGTCCTATTCAGCTTTGGGGATCTTTGCTTACTGGCTGTGTAGGTTAGATTTTGACACTGGCATGGCTGAAGGTATCCACTCTGGAGGCTGTCAGAATTGTCTGAAGTTGGAGGTCAGAATGGACTACATAGGGTATTCCAGCTTGGCTGGGTGAGTAGAGAAAGGAGAGAGGAGAAGAGAGAGAAGAGAATATCCATGTGGCATGAGAGCAGAGGAGGAACTATTTGGGAAGAGGGCATCAGCCAGAGGAGTTTGTGGGATGGAGGAAGAGATGAGAATGAGAGCACAGTGTTAAGGAGGCCATGAAGCTGGGCACTTGGGAGGCAGAGCCCTCTCCCAGCCTCCCTACTTCAGCTTTTGTTTATCCCTTTCACTCTCCAGAACTGCCAGCCTTTGAAACCATCTTATTTTCCCTCCAGGCTTCTATTACTTTTCAACAGATAGGCTCATTGCCACCGAATCCTCTCTCCTTGCCTCTGCCACTTCCCACTGTGCTTCCCTGGTTTCATCAGAGGAAGAGGATTTTCTCATCCTAAAATTCCATGTTTATGTAGTGGCATCAAGAGTTTGTCATGAAGAGATATAAACTAGAAAGGTTGTGGTGGGTTTGTTCAACCATTAGTATGGTCATCGAGAATTTATACAGACAATTCTGTGTAAGTCCATGTAAGATTCCTCTTCCATTGACTACTATAAATTACAGAACATAGGCAGAGGTAGGAGAATTGCTGTGAGTTTGAGGCCAGCCTGGGACTACAGAGTGAGTTCCAGGTCAGCCTGGACTAGAGTGAGACCCTACCTCAAAACAGCAACAACAACAAAATTACAGAACACAAGTGCTGGCAGGGATGTGAAATGTGTGGAACCCTCATGCACTGCTGATGGTATAAATCAGAAAGATAATGGGGCACTGTCCCTGGTTAATGTTACAGACCTGCTAAAATACTCAGAATTTCCTATCTAACTCTGACACTTTGTTAGAAGCTTGGAACTTTCACCCCACTCCCTAGTCACTAGCGAGCAGAGAGGGGCTGGAGATTGACTTAATCAGCAATGGCCAGTGACTTAGTCCATGGTGTGGCCTCCACAGAAATCCCTTCCTGACAAGAATTGGAGCACTTCTTGGCTGGAGGGCACACAGATGCTGACAGGACCTCCTGGCTCTATGCATCCGTCCATTTGCTTGTTTCTGAGTTGAATCCTTTATCATAAACTAGTAACAGTAAGTTAAGTTCTGTCCTCAGAACTTATTAAACCTCACCTGGGTGGAGACCCCCAAATTCATAGTTTGTTTGGTCAGAATTGTGGATAACTGGGCTGGAGAGACAGCTCAGCGGTTGGGGCACTTGCCTCCAGTGCCTAGGGCCCTGGGATCAATTCCTCAGTACCCACATACACCAGCCACACACTGGCTGTGCTCTCTGTGTCTCACTGTCTCTCTCTATCTGTATCTCTCTGCTTGAAAATGAGTAAGTAAAAATAAATTTAAAAAAATAAACATAAATAAATAAATAAATGTATTTTTTAAAAAAAGAATTGTGGATAACCCAAGGACCCACACTTGAATTGACCTAGGTCTTTAGAATTAAGGCAGGCATCTGGGACTGAGCCCTTAAACTTGTTGCATATGATGGTAATTGACTAATTAGTGCCAGAATGAACTGTAGAACACCCAGTTGGTATTGGATTTGGAGAGGCGGTGTCAAGAAGAAAACCACCCTCCCTAGTGTATGAGGAAAGCAGTAGGCTGTGAAGGTGTAGCCACTATGGAGAAGACATGGTCACTTGTCAAACTGATCCCACCTTTGTGTATCGGTGCTTTCAATTATGGTTTCTTACTTGCTTGCTTGTGTTTCAAGGTAGGGTCTCACCCTATCTCAGGCTGACCAGGTTAGAATGCACTGTGTAGACTCACGGTGGCCTCAAACTCACAACAGTCCTCTTACCTCTGCCTCTGGAGTGTAGGAAATAGAAATTTTTTTTAAAGTAATCAAGACAGAGGGTGGTGAGATGGCTCGGCAGTTAAGGTGCTTTCCTGCAAAGCCTGACAGCCCAGGTTTGATTCCCCAGTACCCATGTAAATCCAGTTACACAAAGTGGTACATGCATCTGGAGTTCATTTGCAGTGGCTGGAGGTCCTGGCATGCCCATTCTCTCTCTCTCTTCTATCCCTATCTCTCTGTCTCTCTCTCTTTCTGCTTGTAAATAAATTTTTAAAAGTCACTGCTGAGGTGGCTGTGGGTGCTATCTCTGCACAGCAGGGCCGGCTGACCCCTGGCAGTGAGGATGGACTCAGCTGTGGAGTGGACACCATGGATCCCTGCTAGGTTGGTGGGAGAAGCAGCTGCAGCCCAGGAGGTCCCCGAGGTGGCACAGAATTGCCTCAGTCATCACAGATGTTGAAGTAGAATTTCCTTGGCCTAAACATTTCTTCAACACAATTTTAAGCCAAATACCTGTTTGATAACAAGACAGCCACGTCAAGATGGTTGGAAAACTGAAGCAGAACCTTCTACTTGCCTGTCTGGTGATCAGCTCTGTGATGTTGCTTCACTTGGGCCAGTGTACTATGGAGTACCATCACGGATAGAGGAGGTAGCCAGCCAGTCAGACTAGAGAATGCAAGGAGTACTGTGCGATCTGGCCTGGGCATCAAAGCCAACAAAACCTTTGCCTATCACAAAGATATGCCTTTAATATTTATTGGAAGTGTGCCTCGGAGTAGAACCACATTCATGAGGGCCATGCTAGATGCACACCCTGATATTCTCTGTGGATAAGAAACGAGGGTCAGCCGGGTGTGGTGGCACATAACTTTAATCCCAGTACTTGGGAGGCAGAGGTAAGAGGATTATCATGAGTTCAAGGCCACCCTGAGACTACATAGTGAATTCCAGGTCAGCCTGGACTAGAGCAAGATCCTACCTCGAAAAACAAAACAAAACAAAAAAAGAAACGAGGGTCATCCCTCACATCCTGGCCTCGAAACAGATATGATCCCAGTCCAGTAAAGGGAAGATCACCTGGATGAGGCTTGTGTCACTGATGATGTGCTGGATTCTGCCATGTAAGCCTTCTTACTGGAGATCATTGTCACACATGGAGAACCAGCCCCTTATTTATGTAACAAACATCCTTTTGCACTGAAATCCTTGACTTACCTTGCTAGGTTATTCCCCAATGCCAAATTCCTCCTGGTGGTCTGGGGTGGTTGGGAACCAGTACATTCAGTAATTTCTCAAAAAGTTACCATAGCTGGATTTAACCTGAGCAGATACAGGGACTGTTGACCAAGTGGAACTGTGCTGTAGAGACCATGTATAACCCGTGCATGGTGGTGCACTATAAACAGCTCATCTTACATCCTGAGTGGTGGATGAGAATGCTCTTAAGTTCTTCTATGTTCCCTGGAACCACTCAGTATTGCACGATACAGAGATGACTGGGAAAGCTGGGGGAGTGTCTCTGTCTAAAGTGGAGAGAGCCACAGACCAGTAGTCAAGCCTGTCAGCGTGTGGGCTCTCTCTCGGTGGGTTGGGAAGAGATGGTACCATGCTCGCCCACCTGAGCTATAACCCATACGCCAATCCTAACTTCATAAAACCAAACCCCAGATCCTTGAAAACACTAGAAGGGTCTACAAGGAGTAGCTAAAAGGATGCTCAGAGAGCTTCCGTTCTAGAGTGGGGAGGAGAGCAGGTTGACAAGTGAAATGTCAAGCTGGTCACATTGTGCTATGGAGAAAACTCAAGCTGAGGTTGGGGACAGGCCCTGGCTCTTAGTAATGTATTCAGGAAGTCTTGGCTGACAAGGTGTTACTTGAGCACAGTCAAATGGCACCCGGGTCTGAGGTCTGATGTTGTCAGCTGTGTCCACACAAACATGTGGGGAGGGACAGTGGCCACATTTTAAATTGAGAGGCCTCACTGCCATTTCTTGTCCATCGTGAGGTCATATTTATGCTGTCCTCCCAGCTCTGTAAGGGTAAAGGAGTAGTTCTGGGATAATAGGTTCCTATGCCCAGTGAAACTGGAGGGATGGGCCATCAACCTGGGCATGCACGCAGGACTGAGGAGTGGGTGCGAACCCGCCAGGAGTCATGAGGGTGAGTGGGACTCACATGCTTCCTTTAACTTCACACCATCGGTTCTTGACCGCTTTCAAGATCAGTAAAGTCTCGTGCCCTCCCTATAGGTCTTTGCTTTTATTTTAAATTATATCCATGTAGTACTGAGCCACTGGTAGTCTATACATTATAAACCATGCACAAAACAGAAATGAAGCGCATTTATAAATGAAACAGTATTTTGAAAATACTTTTATTTATTAGCAGTAAAAAGTCCTAATTTCTTTCAGGAAAGAAAGATTCTTTTACTGAAAACAAAACAATCCAATGTTTCATTATTTTGAAAATCTTTTTTTTTTAACACATTTGGGCAACCAAAATCACATAGTGATAAACATTTCTAAATATCCATTTTCAAATTTTCTCTTCATAAGTTTTTAATGGCAGTTAATATCTCACTTATAGCTTTAAAAAATCATCTTTAACCTAAAGAGACCCATGAAGTATGCTCATTTCCATGTATCAGCTAGGTTGCTGTAGCTCAGTCAAATCTCAGTCAGACAATAAGAACACATTTTGGCCTTTGAAGCAGGAAGGTAACTGAGTGCAGGGTTCTGGGCGTGCAGGGCACTGTCAGAGTCAGCCAGAGTACAGGAATTTAGTTGCTGCTGTCACTCAGGGAAGAAAATTGTAGGACTCCCCGCTGTGGTTGATCTCAGTGGCACCAGGATCATGAGGTAGGGGTGGACAGGTGGCAGTTGAGGCCGGTACAGAATGCTAGTGTGGCCTCCATAGTGTCTAGCATTGCCAGATAAAGACACCACTTCCCTCCCTCCCCCCAGCCCTTGCCTGAGTACATAGGCAGAACCTTGAAGGCAGAGAATGTGAAAATGTGGTTTCTATAATTCTACTTCCTATGAAGGGTGAGGGTGAGGGCTGGCTGCCAGTCTACAAGGCAGCACACCTAACAGAGGGCCTTTCATTGAAGGAAAGGCTGGCAACTAAGCAATGCTCGTTTCTTTTGTGAAAGAAAAGGTAATTTTTACCTTTGCCAACCCTTGGGTAGGAGATTTCATGGCTATTTCATTCTGTACAGTTTCGGCAATTAAGGTCTGATTTTTAGTTTATTTGGATTTCTTGAAACAGGGTCTGATTCTATAGCCCAGGCTTGCCTCAAACCCATGGAGATCCTTGTGCCTCAGCCTCCTGAATGCTGGGGTTACAGGCATGAGCCACCATGCCCAGCTGAAGTCTTACTCCAGTCCACTCCACTGACAACATCCTATAGCATTTAAACTGCAGAACATGATACGTGGCTATTAGCCAGCAAACAACCTGGCACAGTTGACTCCTCCTCCCTGCTGTCACCTGCAAGCCTTCCAGGTGACTACTTCTCCTGCTAGAAATAGGAGCTGGGTCACACAGCTTTTCCAGGGAATGCCAGAAAAAATCTTTGGTTTAAAAAAAAGTCCAGTCTTAGCTGGGGCGTGGTGGCACACACCTTTAGTCCCAGCACTCTGGAGACAGAGGTAACAGGAGCTCCTTGAGTTTGAGGCCACCCTGAGACTACATGGTGAGTATCAGGTCAGACTGGGTTAGAGTAAGACCCCACCTGGAAAAACCAAAAAATAAAAATAAAAAACCTTTTAAAAAAAAGTCCAGTCTATATCTCATTAAAAGACCAAACCTCATATGAAATGTTTCTCTTTGCCAACTCAGGCTGTCGGAGGCTGAACTGTGCACCGGAGGACACAGCCAAGGTGACTTGTCTCTCCTCAAAGGCAACCTTCTGCCAAACACACCAATCTGGTACAGGTAGCGCCTCTGTCATTCCTCATGAGTGCTCCCCAAAACTGGCTGTGACGATAAGCTCTTTCCTAAGCCTGGATAAAACTGAGATTTTGCAGGCTCTTTTGGATAACACACAGCTTGTTTTATGATTTTTATTCTTATCATTATTTTAAAAATAGTCTCTCTTCTATGTATCAGCAGGTTTTATCCAGTGTCGTTATCAAAACCTCAAAAGTCTATAATTTCCAATGTCTCACCTCCTGGCCCTGGGAGGTGTGTGTCAGGAGGATAACAGCACCCTTTTTACTTCTCTCTTCTCTTCCTTGCGACCTGGGGTCCTAGGCTGAGGAAGCAGAGGCAAGGTCTCCCTTGATTAGCAGAACTGGACATTGATTGGGTGTTGTCTCATAATGGCAGATCCTAACCTTTGCTTCTTCTCTTGTAGAACTTTCTTGAAGGTTCTCCACACACACTGGGATCTCTATGCCATGTAACATCAAGAATCTTCTCTCACGCGACACTAGAGTTTCTGTTTCAGTCCTTCTACTCAGTCCATCCCATCCCTGCAGGGGTTTCCTTGGGCTGGATACCTTTTTAATTTTATTTTTTTATAGTGCTGAAACTGAATCTAGGGCCTCATGAGTTCCTTTTTAAAATGGCCAAATAGGCCTCATTTCCTCAAGAACCAGTGAGCCCGTGGGGTCTCTGGGAGAGGCAGCCTTTCCACAAGCAGTTACATGCCCTCTCTTCCTCCTCATTCATGGTTTATTGTCCGGGTGAGTCAGATACCAAGCCCTGTGTCCCTTGAATGCCAGAAGGTGTATTGTGCTGTCAAAAGGCACTCACTGGTCCTCTTGAGGGGCCTCTCATGTAGTGGGAAGTGAAGAGGAGGTAACCCTTTCTGCTGCTTGAAGAAAAGGGAAAATAACCAGCAAATAGACAACTTCTTCCAGAAAAATCTTTTCCCATTCTGTGGCACAGCCCAGAAGTGGGTGCTGACCGATGAAGCCAATGGATCCTTGCGATGTGGCGCTACTGTCTTATGATCTCTTAGTAATGGTGCACAGGTCATCTAGCTCCTCCTCCCTTAGGACACAGAAGAACTTGGCACCTATTGTTTTGTTCTTCACCTCTAAGGTCTCTGGTGAAACTGACACTCAAAGTCTCATTTTAGTAAGTGTAGTGACCATGGTTAATCTCATCCTTATGGAGCACCTGTTCTTGCATTAGGGTATCTGATGCATCATAGGTGACACCTAAGAGTCTGTCCTATGGAACAGGCTGTGTGAAGATAGTTAAACACAGAACTATTAGATATTTATATCTTATATCCTTATCAATATTTCAATACAAAATATATACATCTTTTGTTTTTCACATTATAATTAGATGTGCAAAATCTGTCAGTATAGAACATCTTAAAAGTGCTGGTTGGAACTTTAGCAAATGCACAAAAACACTTTTCTAAACAATGACTGAGCTGACACAAAAAAGGAGGGGAAGGATGCCAGAAGTCAGATGGAGAAGAGAGGGCAAGAGACCACGACTGCAGCATTTGCTGTGGGGGGCGGGGATAGACTCTGCATTCAATGTTGCTAGGATAATTTTTTTTAAAAAAAGCTTCCATCTAGTTTAGGAGGTCACAATCCTTGCTTGCATAAAGGACAGATCCTCAAGAGTGACTTCATTGTGTAGGGTGGGAAGAATACAAACTAAACAAAAACCTATCCCTGACCTTTTACAAAGAGATTTTTTTCTCTCAAATATAGCTATAGGACTTTGGCTTTGTTAGATTGCCCACTTAATCCACTCTGGCATAAATACTCTGTAGGTTTTGTTTATATGTATATATTGCCCAGTTGGATATTAGAACCCACCCAGCGTACTAGAATATTTGCATAGCAGGCAATTCCAATACCTTGTCACTTCTATTGTCCTTCTGGGAGTAATATAAGAGCCACACCTTGCATTTTAGGCTCCCTCCCCAAAGATACAGAACTTCTGATCTACATGTCTAAGAATACGACAGATAATTAGAAAACCCAACATTGAATTAACTCAAGATGCAAAAATCTCTACATTATTATATAAGAAACAAACAAATCAAGACAATATAGTTCACCAAAAGTTATAAATCTATCAGAAATGACTTCTAGTGAGACTGACTTAGATAAAATGCCTGACAAAGAATTCAAGAGTGAGCCTGGTGTGGTGGTGCATGCCTTTAATCCCAGCACTCGGGAGGCAGAGGTAGGAGGATTGCCGTGAGTTCAAGGCCACCCTGAGACTACATAGTGAATTCCAGGTCAGCCTGTACTAGAGTGAGACCCTACCCCAAAAAAAAAAGCGAATTCAAGAGTTATTATAACTATGTTCAAAGAAATCAAAGGAGTTGGGCTGGAGAGACGGCTCAGCGGTTAAGGCACTT
This sequence comes from Zapus hudsonius, assembly GCA_004024765.1. Lineage (NCBI taxonomy): Eukaryota > Metazoa > Chordata > Mammalia > Rodentia > Dipodidae > Zapus > Zapus hudsonius. The sequence continues at coordinate 28,723 of PVHP010012920.1, forward strand.
GCCTCCAGTGCCTAAGGCCCTGGGTTCAATTCCCCAGGACCCACATAAGCCAGACCCACAAGGTGGTGGCTCTGGTGCTCTCTCTCTCTCTCTCTCTCTCTCTCTCTCTCTCTCTCTCTCTGCTTGAAAATGAATAAATAAAATATTTTAAAAAAAAAGAAATCAAAGGAGTTAAAGAAGAAAACAAACTCCTGAAGGAGAACATAGAAAACCAATTTAATGAAATACAGAGGTTAATCCAAGATAAGAGTAAGGAAATAGAAATGTTGAAGAAACAGCAATCAGAAATACTAGAAACAAAAAACACAGTCAAATATAAAACTCTAGAAAGTCTCACCAATAGAATGGGCCAAGGAGAGGGCAGAATAAACAGTCCAACAAAGAGAAAGACAAACTAATAGGAAGGTGTGAATGGAAATTTCAAGACATTCAGGACACTATGAAGAGATTAAACAAGAATTCAGGGTATAGTAGAAGGAGAAGAGTAAGTGCATAGTAGGTATTTTCAACAAAATCAGAAAAATTTACCCCAGTAGGGAAAGTGATGCCAATGCAGATACAGGAAGCAGTTAGAACCAGACAAAACCAAGAAAGAAGTTCTCCTCCCCATATTAAAATTAAACTACTGAACATACAGACCAAAGAAAATATATTGAAAGCACTAAGAGAGAAGCTTCAAGTAACCTATAAAGGCAAGCCCACCAGGTTAACAGCAAATTACTCAACACAAAACTTAAAAGCCAGACGGGCTTTGTGATGGTTAAATTTTGATGTCAACTTGACCTTTCCAGTAATCTTGGGTGGGTCTCTGAGGATGTTTACAGGAAGGCTGCCTCTCAGTAGGGGGCAGAATTTAAGGAAGCTCAGGAGACCTAGAATTAAACATCCTTTCATGAGTGGGCAGTGCAGGAAGGAAATTCCAGAGGCTCAGGAAGCCATTAAGTCTGGGATAGAATTGCAAGACCCTACCCTAGGGCTATATAAATGGGAAAGAATTCTCTCTTTGCCCCCCTGCCTGTTCCCTGTTTTCTGTATGTGATGTAGGTGATGGGTTTTTCTCTCTGCTCAGACCTGTGAAAGAGGACCAGCCTCTTTCACTTTTATGGGACTTCCCCTGGATCTGTAGCTTGAATAAGATATCCCATCCCTGGCACTGAAATTTTTCTAGCAACAATCTATGATTTCTGGGTG
>PVHP010012920.1:30013-42098 GCA_004024765.1 Zapus hudsonius
ATATATATATATATATATATATATATATATATATATATATATATATATATATATATATATATATATATATAGTACCCTCCCCTTAAGTCTTCCCAGGGATGGGATATTTTCCAGTGAAGCCATTGCCAAGGCTCTTGGTTGTCCACCAGAATGAGATAGTAAGACCCTATTGCTGAAGACCACATATGCTTGGGCTGCAGGTCACTAAAAAACCTGGAGCTGGGCAAGAATCCTTCTCCCTGTAAACCAGCTGACAGCTAGTAAAAGCTATGGCTGCATGCACCCCCTATGGGAGAGAGAAGTCATCAGTGGTGGTGAACAGCAGTGGTCCTTGCAAGCCTTAAGACAGGCCAGCCAGACCAAATGTGCTGACTGGGGCAATAGTGGCACATCTGTTGTGGGGGAAACCAACTGCTCTCTAATTGGACTAGAAGCCCACTGCACAGGAGGGAAAGCATTGAATGGTACTGAGGACCTAGTAAAAACCCTATAGTGGAGGAGTATGAGCCCTAGGGGAATAACACCTGCTGTTGTCTGGCTAAATGCATATATTATGCCAACCAACTGCCTTACAAGCACTGTTTTTTAATGAGCATAATCAAATAATAAATGCTACTGTCACTTCTAGCTTGAGAAGCTTCTCTTTTTCAGATGGTGGTGACCACTGGGATAACACAAAAGACACCATAGAGCTGAGAAAAAACAGTGGAGTGTTCACCTCCTGAGACTCCAGGTCTGTTGTGGAAGAGATGGCGGAAAGATTGTAAGAGCCAAAGGAATGGTAGGACTGCTTACAATGAAAACTTAGACACAAAATGCCCTTGATATTCATGACTTTGCAGTACCTGATAATTCCTACACATAATGGGAGGAAAAGATGATGACACCGAAACAAATCAGAGACTAATTGAGAAGGGGAAGAGATATGAGGGATGGGGAGGGAATCATAATGGTTTATGGTCTACAATTATGGAAGCTATCAGTAAAAAATAAAAAGTTGCCGGGCGTGGTGGTGCATGCCTTTAATCTCAGCACTCGGGAGGCAGAGGTAGGAGGATCGCCATGAGTTCAAGGCCACCCTGAGACTACATAGTGAATTCCAGGTCAGCCTGGACTAGAGCGAGACCCTACCTCGAAAAACCAAAAAAAAAAAAAATCCTAAAAAATTCTGTTTAAAACTAGACATAAAGGCTCACAATTGTAATCTAGCACTCTGGAGGCTGGGGCAGAAGTATCATGAGCTCGGGGTCAGCCTGGGCTATGTAAGACCAGAGGAAGAGGAAAGGAAGAAAAGATGCTGATAACCAATGGGGAGTAGGGTGCTCCCTTTTGCACACCTCCAGCATCATCGGGGAGGGAAAGGAAGGAAAGGGAGGAGAGGAGAACAGAGGAAAGAGAAAGGAGATAAAAATAGAAATATACCAATAGTAAATTAGGGAAAGATGGCAGGGGTACATAGTCTCAACTCCTCAGGATGCTGAGGAGGATGGGTTGAGCATAAGTACTTGAAGACTGACTGAGCGACAGAGCAAGATCCCATCTCTAAAATAAAAGGAATCAGTACCTTTGAATTTCAAAGGCATAGTCCCAATTATTTCTCTATATCTATTTTATGTGTGTGTGTGTGTGTGTGTGTGTGTGTGTACAGATGTGCATACCTCATGTGCACCCATGTGGAGGCCAGAGATCAAATATCCCCTATTGCTCTTCTACCTCATTTCCATCAGTTTCTCCCTGAAGCTGAAGCTCTCCATTTTTTCAGTTAGATTTGCTGACTAGAAGTTCCAGTAATCCTCCTATCTCTACCCATTCAATTCTGGGGTTTAGAGGCATGTATGACTGTGCCTGGCTTTTTACATGGGTATTGGGGATCAAATCCAGGCCCTCATACTTACACAAGTGCTCTCACCCACTGAGACATCTCCCCAGCCCTATTTTTCCGTATCTTCATAGTACATTTTTTTTTTTTGGTTTTTCGAGGTAGGGTCTCGCTAGTCCAGGCTGACCTGGAATTCACTATGTAGTCTCAGGGTGGCCTTGAACTCATGGCAATCCTCCTACCGATGCCTCCCCAGTACTGGGATTAAAGGCGTGCGCACCACGCCCGGCTTGACTTAGGTGTTTTATTAAAGCTATGACTTGGATTTCCACCCACCAAGATGAAGGAAGTATCCCTGGGGGTGGATCCTAGGGTCTAGCCCTAAAGTTTGTTTGGAGGATATCTGATTTCTAGCCCAAAGTTATGCTGAACAGTCTGAGCTCTGGTGGGGTTCTGCTTGTTGCCAGTTTGAGTTTACCCCTTTTGGCTTTGCTGGCTGCTTTAGTTGTTTCCCTCTGCTTGGATATATGGAAATAGCTTCTTTTGCCATTGATGAAACTTGGTTCTGCAAGCTTAAACAAACCCCTCCCTCACATCAACCATGTCTGGTTTGGATGTTCATCCCAGCAACATGGAACGGTCTACCACAGAAATTTGGAACCAGGGAAGTGGAGTATTGATGAAATGACTAACCATGTGGATTTTGGTCTTTTGGAACTTGTGTGGTAGAGGAAGAATATTTATGGACTTGGTACTTGGTACTGCAGAAGTCACAGAGAGCAGTAAGCCAAGTCTTATGGACTATACTGGTGAATTTGAAAATGCTAAATGAAGAGAGAATTGTATTTGGAGGCTTTGCTTATGAACTTGTTGGAATTAGGCTACTGCCATAAAGGCTAGCTGCATTCTGTTGCCCATTCCCAGAGAGTTTGATCAAGGTTGACTTTGAAAGTAATGAGCTGATGTACTTGGTGGATGTGGTGGTTTGATTCAAGTGTCCCCCATAAGCTTATGAGTTCTGAATGCTTGAATCCCAGCTGATGGCATTTTTGGAATTGGAACCTTATTGGAGTTGTATCAATGGGGGTGGGCTTATGGGTGTTATAGCCAGCTTCCCCTTGCCAGTGTTTGGCTCACTCTCCTGTTGCTATTGCCCAGCTGATATGGGCCATGAGGTGATGTCCAGCTTCTGGCTCATGCCATTGTTTTCCCTGCCACCATGAAGTTTCCCCTCGAGTCTATAAGCCAAAATAAGCCCTTTCCTTCCACAAGCTGCGTCTGGTTAGATGTTTGTCACAGCAAGGATAAATTGACCACAACAGTGGAAGATACAGAACTGAGAGATATAAGATTTAAAGTTGGAAAAATTTAAGGAACTCTGAGGTTACTGGCACAGAGACTCGTTGCTAAAGCTGTCATTGTGAAGGAGATCACCACCATTTAGGATGCCTCAAGTGCTTTACACTGAAACAATGGCAAGGATGCCTGAGATGATTCCACCCAGCAAAGACTGAAGATAGAAATGCAAACTTCTGAAAGGAGTTGACATGAAGAAAGGAAAAAACCTGCTCTTCAAGGTCAAGATTTCTTTCCTCCTGACTTAAATATGGCTGTATGGCTGCACAGCTGATATTCTGGAAGCATGAAAAATGTGGGTCATGAAGTTCCAGGAGCTGCTGCTGGAATGTGGCAAATGGTGCATGGTCATGTCTCCTACAGAGAGGCCAGTGAGACCACTGTAAGATCAACCATGGTTTTCAGACCTGAAGATGTAAGACTACCATGGAATGCTGTTGGCACAGAATGGAAGTTTCCCCTGACTAAGCCCAGCTAGAGTGATGGGAATTGGAAATCCAGATACTTTTGTCACTGATTATAGATGTTGGACTTGAACTGTAGATGTTTGATGTTTACCTGATGGTTACTGACTTTATATTGGTCTAGTCTCTTCTTGTTATACCTTATAACAATGAAAATGTTTACTCTGTACCATTATATGTTGGAAGTATGTAACTTTTTATATTTTTATTTATTCATTTTCAAGCAGAGAGAGAGAGAGAGAGAGAGAGAGAGAGAGAGAGAGAGAGAGAGAGAGAGAGAGAGAGAGCGCACCAGGGCCACCACCTTGCGGATCTGGCATATGTGGGTACTGGGGAATTGAACCCGGGGCCTTAGGCACCAGAGGCAAGTGCCTTAACCACAGAGCCATCTCTCCAGCCCAGAAGTATGTAACTTTTGAGTTTACAGGTTTCACAGTTAAGAAACAGTATTGAATTTCAGATGAGATTTGGAGCTTTGAAATCTTAAAGTTGGCAGAGACCATGGAGACCTTTGAAGTTGTACTCAAAATAATTTACAATGTGACATGGTAATGAGTCTATTGGAGTTCAGGGGAGAAATGTGGTAATTTGAATATATGTCCTCCATAGACTCAAGCTTTTTTTTTTAAAGCTTACAACTTGGGTCTCCAGCCACCTGGCTGGAGGAGGTGTCACAGGGGGCAGATCTAATCTGAATTCTAGCCAAAGGTATGCTGAGCAGTCTGAGCTCTGGCAGGGTCCTTGCTGCTGGTGTATTTTTTTTTTTTCTGGCTGTTTTGTTTCTTTCTGGATATATGGAAGCAGCTTCTTTTGCCATTGGTGGAACTTACCCCATGGAGCTGTCTACTACACATATCTTCCTCAAATACTATTTCTTCTAGCTTCCTTTCTTTACTTTTTCTGTTCCCTTTTCTTTCCTCCCTCCCCCTTTCTATCTCTTACTCCCTTTTTACTGATTCTCGCTATGTTGCCCAAGCTGGCCTCAAACTTGAAATCCTTCTGCCTCAGTATCTTGAGTACTGGGATTATAGGCCATCAGACTGCAAACAAGTGCCTTTAACCACTGAGCCATCTCTCTATGTGCTACTATGTGCATCTGGCTTTCTACGTGCGTACTGGTGACTCAAACCTGGCATTGTCAGGCTTTGCAAGCAAGTACCTTTAACTGCTGAGCCATTTCTTCAAGCCCTTGGGTTTTTTTTTCTTCTTTTCTTATTGAGGTAGTATCTCTTAGTCCAGGCCTGTAACTCTCTCTGTAGTTTCAGACTGGCCTCAAACTCACAGCAATCCCACCTCTGCCTCCCAAGTTCTAGGGTTAAAGGTATGCATTACCATGCCTGGCCAAGCCCTTGAATTTTTTTTTTATTTTAAATATTTTATTTATTCATTTTGAAGCAGAGAGAGAGAGAGAGAACGCACAAGGGTCACCTTGTGGGTCTGGCTTATGTGGGTACTGGGGAATTGAACCGGGGGCCTTGGGTACTAGAGGCAAGTGCCTTAACCGCTGAGCCATCTCTCCAGCCCAAGCCCTTGAATTTTTAATGCAATAAATATCCACAATTGGGCTGAAGAGATGGCTTAGAGGTTAAGACGTTTGCCTGCAATGCAGAAGGACCCGAGTTCAATTCCCCAGTGCCCATGTAAAGCCAGATGCACAAGAGGGTGCGTGTGTCTGGAGGCCCTTTCTCTCTCTCTCTCTCATAAATAAATAAATATTTTTAAAAATCCACAATTACTGAAAAGAGACCCTTTCCTATAGCAGAACTTGACATTTGATTTTTTTAAATGCCACAAATTAAAGGGAGAATATTCATTGGATGGCTTTGGGGAAAACACTTTAGTAAATGAAGGAATAAAGCCAAGATAGACCACAGATGGATCACAAATGAGTTGAAAGGTAAACTGTTAGAAGGGGAAAATGTAGGAGGAAATCTCTCCTTTAGAGATGGGGAAATAAAAACCACCTTCCTTTCAGTTCAGGCACAAACAGAAGACAAAGCAGATAAATTTGACTTTATTTGCAGGGTAAGCCTATAATACTAGCACTCAGGAGGCTGAAATGGATGGATCACCTTGAGTTCCAGGGCAGGTTGGTCTGCAGTGAATTCAGGATAGCCTGGGCTACAGAGTAAGAGCCCATCTCAAACAAACAAGTTTAGTTTTAGTTTTTTGGGGTTTTTTTGAGGTAGGGTCTCACCCTAGCCCAGGCCAACCTGAAATTCACCATGCAGTCTCAGGCTGGCCTGGAACTCACAGCAAACATCCTGCCTCTGCCTGAGTGCTGGGATTAAAGGTGTGTACCACCACGCCTGGTTTACCTTTTTTTTTTTTTTTTTTTGGTTTTTCAAGGTAGGGTCTCATTCTAGCCCAGGCTGCCCTGGAATTCACTATGTAGTCTCAGGGTGGCCTTGAACTCATGGTGATCCTCCTACCTCTGCCTCCTGAGTGCTGGGATTAAAGACGTGTGCCACCATGCCTGGCTGGCTTACTTTTTTTTTTTGAGCCAGGTTCTCACCATGTAGCCCCGGCTGGTGTCTAACTCAGGATTCTCATGCTTCTGCCTCCCACGCTGAGATAACAGACATGTGCTACTGTACCTAGCTAAATTTATTTTAAAAAGCAAAGATTTATGTTCAATAAAAGATGCCATACATTAAGCAAATAAGACATGTAACTGAAGCCTGGGGTGGTGGCACACACCTTTAATCCCAGCACTCAGGAGGCAGAGGTTGGAGGATCACCATAAATTCAAGGCCACCCTGAGACTACATAGTGAATTCCAGGTCAGCCTGGGCTAGAGTGAGACTCTACCTCGAAAAACAAACAAACAAAAAAAAAAAAGACATGTAATTGAGTAAAATATGACATCTAAAACTAATGCGATTAAAATGTACAATAAAAGGCTGGGCGTGGTGGCGCACTCCTTTAATCCCAGCACTCGGGAGGCAGAGGTAGGAGGATTGCTGTGAGTTCAAGGCCAGCCTGAGACTACAGAGTGAATTCCAGGTCAGCCTGGACTAGAGCGAGACCCTACCTCATAAAACCACACACACAAAAAATAAAATAAAATAAAATAAAATAAAATAAAATGTACAATAAAGACAGACAACATAACTGAATAAAGAACAAAGATGAATAAGCAATTCAGAGGAGAGCACTAACCATAGCCTCACTTGTAAGAAGGAACTGAAGACAGCCTGAGTACCCACCCTAGGGAACAGGAGTTTCCAGTGTGGCAGGAAGCACAAGACAGCAGCATGGATTGGGTAAATCCAGGAGTGAGAAATGTGGGAATTCATAGCACAACACCAATAGTAGAAATCAAAACTACACACACACCACAATGCTACTTAGGAGGGTGCATGTGTAACAAGTGGCACTTATCAAGGAAGGGCCCATCTGATGGAGCAGTGTTGGAGTGAGGAAGAAGAGGGAATGTTTTTTGTACTGAGATGTGTGATTCATGCACTGATTGGGGTGAATATGTCAATTATAAACCACACACATGCTGACCCGCAGCCAACTGTCTATGAAGCAGGAGTTCAAGGCCAGAGGGATGCCGATGCTGTGAATGGCACTTCAGTGACATGGGATCACTGGATAAAGCCTCCTCTATTTAAAGACTATTTGCTTACATGAGCTTTAAGAATTCCCTCACTTTGAAGATCAGGGATTTCTGATACCTGTGATGAAATAATCTTAACTGTGATTTATCCATGCTTGTTCAATAAGCAGTGATTACAGCAGATTTTTAAAAATACTATGATTCACTTACACACTTTGAAAAATAGGGAAGCAGCACATGCAATTAAAAAACAACGAGGGGATGTAGCTCAGTTGGCAGAGTATCAGCCTAGCAAACAGGAAGCCCTGAGTTCAATCCCCAGCACCACACAAAACTGGTCATAGTGGACCATACCTGTAATCTCGACATTTGGGAGGTGGACACAAGGTCATCCTTAGCTACACAAGCAAGTTTGAGGCCAGCCTGGATTACCTGAGACCCTGCTCCATCACAATAAATAAATATTAAACATAAAAAAAGAGAATGAACCAGTTAACTTCCATTTATTAGCTCTTCCTATGTGCTAGGCACTTTCCAGACCTTGCATCCTAACACACTCTGACTGGGGTGCCATTACTGTACAGATGAAGAACATCTTCTCTAAAGTGATGGACCCAAGCCTGCAGATTGTCAACTTGTTCCCCGTCACACTATTCCACACTATTCTACAAAAGGATAGAGGGGAGATAGTGAAGGGACAGCAGAGGTGAAATATACAGAGAACGAAGGACAAGCCACATCAAGGCACATGTTGACGCATGTCATTTCTGAGGTAAGGATGCTCATGACAAGTCAGTGTAAACTGCACACAAGGAGGCCTGCCACTGTTACTTCCTTTGAAAAGTATGACTCTTGCATCCTAATCCAAATCTTGGAGTACCTAGAATCTTCTCTTATGTGTCCATTTTCAATTTATTCTTTAAAAAAATATTTGTAGGGCTGGAGAGATGGCTCAGCGGGTAAGGCACTTGCCTCCAGGGCCTAAGGCCCCGGGGTTCAATTCCTCAGGACCCACATAAGCCAGACCCACAAGATGGTGGCCCTGGTGCTTTCTCTCTCTCTCTCTCTCTCTCTCTGCTTGAAAATGAATAAATGAAATATTTAAAAAAATTGTAATCAGAGAGAGAGAGAGGAGAGAGAGAGAGAGAAAGAGAGAGAATTATATATGAGCACACCAGGGCCTCTAGCCACTGCAAATGAACTCCAGATGTATGCGCCACTTTGTACATCTGGTTTATGTGGGTACTGGGGAATTGAACCCCAATCCTTAGGCTGAGTCATCTCTCTAGCCCCAATTTAATCTTTTTTTTTTTTTAGAAAATAATTTTATTTATTTGCAAACAGGGAGAGACAGAGGACAGACAGAGAGAATGGGCATGCCAGGGCCTCCAGCCACTACAAAGACTCCAGATACATATACCATTCTATACACCCAGCCGTATGTGGGTATTGGGGAACCAAACTCCAGTTGTTGGGTTCTGCAGACAAGTGCTCCAACTGCCAAATTACCTCTCCAGCCCCAATTTTTTTTTAAAAAAAATATATTTATTTGCAAGCAGAGAGAGGAGATAGATTGGGCACATTAGGGCCTCTAGCTGCTGCAAATGAACTCCAGATGCATGCACTTTGTGCATCTAATTCTACATGGGTACTGGGGAATCAAACTCAGGTCATTAGGCTCTGCAGGCAAGTGCCTTAACCACTGAGCAATCTCTCCAGTCCCCCAATTTAATTTTTTTTGAAAGAGTGGGTGAGTACTGGGCATTGAACCCAGGACCTTGTGCACGGCAAGTGCAATATTGCCTGAGCTATAATCCCCAGGCTAAGACAACTTTTAAATAAAAGACTTTCTCAAGTTTATATGTACAGGAAACAATGTCCCAGATTTCGGACACAGTCTCTCAAATCCAGTGTTTGATCATGAATTGTCCATGCCAAAATGAACTTTTGACTGTCCATTTGTTAAAGATGCAGAGAGCAAATATGTACTATGTACTTGTGATAGAAATCTAAGTGCCATCAGTAAGAGATCACAACTGTGGGATTAACTCAACTCTTAAAAAGAACAAGGCAGACCTCTATATTGATGAGGAATCATTTCCAAGAAAACAGAGAATGCTGGCTACTGTCCAGAGGGTATGTGTGCCAAATCCATATCGACCGGTCAGACCCACACTTCTGTGTGCAGAGAGAGGAGCCGTTGGCAGTGGGTGCTCCGGGGAGAAAGTGGAGGAGAAGGGGAAGAAGGAGACTGCACTGCACTCACTATATCCATGTGGCACTTTGGACTTTATTTTTTTTAATTTTCGGTTTTTCGAGGTAGGGTCTCACTCTAGCCCAGGCTGACCTGGAATTCACTACGTATTCTCAGGGTGGCCTTGAACTCATGGCAATCCTCCTACCGATGCCTCCCCAGTACTGGGATTAAAGGCGTGCGCACCACGCCCGGCTTGACTTTTTTTTTTTTGTTGTTGTTACTAAATGCAAGGATACTTTTCTGAAAAAATATTTCTTTGAATCAAGCAGTCCATTGTATCTTCCCTTCAAGTCAAATGCAATTTTGAGATCTAGTAGGGTTTGAGTAGAACAAATAAATTCTTTTCTTTTTCTCTCCTCCCAGGGATGAGACAGGAATTCCTGTCTGTTACCATTTCTTTTTCCCTTTCTTCAATAAGTATTTGTTTCTCAAAGAAAACCAATGAAATAGTTACTGATGTTACCCATGTTCACTGGAAACACAGAAAACACACTGATATAAAAGGAAAAGTAAAAAAAGCATTCACACCGCCTCTTTTTCCCCCTTTTGAGTCAGGGTAGCCTTTTGTTTTGTTTTTCTAGGTAGGGTCTCCCTCTAGCCCAGGCTGACCTGGAATTTATTATGCAGTCTCAGGTTGGCCTCGTACTCATAGTGATCCTCCTGCCTCAACCTCCCGAGTGCTGGGATTAAAGGCGTGGCACTGCACCTGGCAATTTTTAAAGAATTCGTTTTTGTTGTTGTTTTTTTTTTTTCAAGGTAGGGTCTAGCTCTAGCCCAGGCTGGTAGTCTTCACTGTTTTGTCTCAGCTTCCTATAGGGATTTTATTTTATTTTATTTTTGGTTTTTTCGAGGTAGGGTCTCACTCTAGCCCAGGCTGACCTGGAATTCACTATGTAGTCTCAGGCTGGCCTTGAACTCATGGCAATCCTCCTATCTCTACCTCCTGAGTGCTGGGATTAAAGGCGTGCACCACCATGCCCGGCTTCCTATAGGGATTTTAGATGTGCAACACCACACCTAATTAAAACTGCTTTCTTTTAGTGAGGACATCTTCATCTTTAAACTTACTATGTAACTGGGCATTAACCTTGACCTTCTTTCTGATCCTCCTGCCTCAACCTCCCAGGTACTGGGATTCCAGGCATCTATCACCATGCCTGGGTATGATTACCTTAGTGTTCATTTACATAACTAACCCTATCATGGCATCAGAGTGCTCCCCAGTTTTGCTATTATGTGCAAAGTTGTAAACAGCTTTGTGCACAACTCTGCCATCACGAATATTTGGCTTCAACTTGATATTATTCACTTGTTGCCCTGGGTACCTTTTTGCTTTATTTTTTTCCCCACTTTTAATTTATTTCTTTTCAGACCACCTGCTTACAATTTCCAGAGAGAAAATACAAAAGAAACAGACTTAGTTTCAAACACAAACAATGTGCTGGAGTCTAAAGCACTGCTCAAAGCATTGCCACAGAATATCTGCTCCCTCCAGGGCACTGCAGTGTTCCTGAGGATCAACATGGCTGCTCTTTCCTCCCTCGGGGATGTTCTGGGCACATCACTGCTCTTTTAAAGAAGGTAAGTGAGAAAACAATTCCTAGTCCAAAACCAGTACAAAGCTTCACCACAGCGTCCGCCATACACTGGTCCCACTTCCTGCCCACGTCTGTCTCCCACATGTTACCCCTCCTGCAGCCCCAGCTCGCCCCACAGCCGGCCCCCGCGATCCAGCCCAGCTTGCCTTATTTTTTAAAATACTTTTATTTGGGCTGGAGAGATGGCTCAGCGGCTAAGGCACTTGCCTCCAGTGCCTAAGGCCCCGGGTTCAATTCCCCAGTATCCACAGCCAGACCCAAAAGGTGGTGGCCGTGGTGCTCTCTCTCTCTGCATCTCTCTGCTTGAAAAATGAATAAATAAAATATTAAAAATACTTTTATTTATTTGTAGGGAGAAAGGGAGAGACTGAATAGGGGCACCAGGACCTCTTGATGTTGCAAATAAACTCCAAATGCATGCATCATTCTGTGAATCTGACTTTTCATGGTTACTGGGTAATTGAACCTAGGCCATCAGGCTTTGCAAGCAAGTGCCTTTAACCACTGAGCCATCTCTCCAGCCTGTGAACCTTTTTTAAAAAAATATTTTATTTATTTATTTTTCAAGCAGAGAGATACAGAGAGAGAGACAGAGACACAGAGAACACCAGGGTCACCACCTTGTGGGTCTGGCTTATATGGGTCCTGGTGAATTGAACCCAGGGCCTTAGGCACCAGAGGCAAGTGCCTTATCTGCTGAGCCATCTCTCCAGCCCCCGTGAACCTTTTCTTAACTGGCCACATCCCTAGGGCAGAACTCTGGGCTGTGATCATCTCCACAGAGAAGGTAAAACAAACATACTGAGCTGTAGAGGTTGCTTAGTGGTTAAAGGCACTTGCTTGCAAAGCCTGCTAGCTCAAGTTCAATTCCCCAGTACCACGTAAAGCCACAAGTCCTAAGTGGTGCATGCCTCTGGAGTTCCACTGCAGTGGCAAGGCCCTGGTGCAACCATTCTCCTGTTTTTCTTTTTAAAAAAATATTTTATTTATTCATTTTCAAGCAGAGGGAGGGAGGGAGAGAAAGAG
>PVHP010012921.1:0-40665 GCA_004024765.1 Zapus hudsonius
CTCTCAAATAAATAAAATAGTTTTTAAAAAGCCAAACAAAAAATGACCAAAAAAAAATCACTCCACCAACAAATCAACCAAAATCAACCAGCCAAACAAAAATCCAGAAATATTTAGCCAGGCGTGGTGGCGCATGCCTTTAATCCCAGCACTCGGGAGGCAGAGGTAGGAGGATTACCATGAGTTCGAGGCCACCCTGAGACTACATAGTGAATTCCAGGTCAGCCTGGGCTAGAGTGAGACCCTACCTCAAAAAACAAAACAAAACAAACAAACAAACAAACAAAAAAACCCAGAAATATAAATAGTAAACCGGGCTGGAGAGATGGCTCAGCGGTTGGGGCACTTGCCTCCAGTGCCTAGGCCCTGGGTTCAATTCCCCAGGACCCACATAAGCCAGACCCACAGGGTGATGGCCCTGGTTCTCTCTCTGTCTCTCTCTCTCTGTCTCTCTCTCATCTCTCTGCTTGAAAATGAATAAATAAAATATATTTTTTTAAAGTAAACCAAGCCAGGCGTCGTGGCGTACGCCTTTAATCTATGTGAGACCCGGGTGTGTGTGTGGGGATCCAAGGGGGGGAGGCAGATTTATTTTTTAAAAATCCTCCTATAGGGAGAAGCCAAGGGCTATTCTCAGTAAATCAAGGTTTTTGAAAATATATTCAAGGGGCTGGAGAGATGGCTCAGTGGTTAAAAGTACTTGTTTGTAAAGCCTGACAGCTGGGGTTTGATTTCCCAGTACCCACATAAAGCTAGATGCACAAAGTGGCACATGTGTCTGGAGTTCGTTGGCAGAAGACCCTGGTGCACCCATTCCTTCTCTCATTCTATCTCTGCTTGCAAATAAATAAAAATATTTTTTAAAAAAGAAAATATATTCATACATTATATATGGCAGAATAATGATTATTTTTGTCAAGCTCTCTCACCTCCTTCTCCTCATGCAGTTCTGAGAACAACTCAGGGTCCTGTCCATGGGAGCAGGTGCTCTACCACTAAGCTACAACCAGCTCTAAGGATGTTATACCTCGACATCCTGCAGATGGTGTTCTTGGGGCAGAAAACTTGCTTTTTACTCTGTAGGTGGCCTAAATGCAAAGTGCCATAGCCGCGCCTCATCAAGGGGACAAGGACATCACCGTCCTACTAAACCATGGTGGGCTGGATTGTAACAGCCCCAGTGTGATAGGAGGCGTGTTTTCTGTCCCAGAAGAGGAACACAGAGATTTCATAGCCAAAAGGCTGACTGGGGTTAAGTGTCTACTGCAGGTCCCCTCCTTCTCAGGGTGGCCACAGTGCATGTGGACTCCTCAGCATCCACTGTACCTAGGAGTGGCCACATGACCCACTTATGGCCAATGAAATGTAATCTCAAGTGTTGTTGAGTTCTTCTGGAAAATTCCTCAAGGAAGATGGTCTACAGGGAAGTACTTTTCTTGTCCTTCTCAACACTACGCCTTGAGCAGGGAGAGGTAACTTGAAGATAAAAGTAGAAAAACACCATCTACTTCTAGATTTCTCCCATAGAAGAGGGGAAATGTCTGCTTAGTTGAAGCCACTGCCATTTTTTTTTTTTTTGTTACAGGCTATGGAACCTAACAAAGTGCAAAGCAAAAACATGAGTACCACCCCCCTCAGCAGTGGTGGAGCGTTCCTGTAATCCTGGCCCACTTTGGCTAATGCCAAAGCGGGAGGATTGCTTTGAGTTCAAGGCCAGCCTGGGCTACACTGGGAGTTCCAGGACAATGAGGCCCTGTCTCAAGGGGGGGAAGAATGACCCAGCCAGCAATAGTAGCAAATGTTATTCAGTTGAATAATTTCTAAAAGATAAGGTTATGACAATAGGCAGAAATGACCGGGGAAGAGGGGCATACAGGCTATCCAAGGGGGTGCCAGGCATCTGTACAGCACTGCCCACCCTCAAGTTAATTTCAACAGCCACACAGGCTGGGTTAATGCAGGTTCCTTCTCATGGGCTAAGGCCACTTGAGCACTAACGGAGAATGAAGAAACGGAAGGCATACAGGTGACTTTGATGTCATCCTGGTTCTGGTAGACTGTAATCCTTAAGTATGTGTCCAAAATACAAATGTATTCTCCTTTTGAAAGTATTTCTTTTATTCCAAATGTGCTTCAAAGGATGTATTGACAGAGAAAAGAGAGGAGGGAAGAAGATGAAACAGATGTTTTTAACAGTTTTCTTCAAGTTCAGGTGACTTCGGAACTTTAAGTGTCTGTGTAAAAGAAATATGCTCATTGTAAACATGTCTTCCTTTATTCGGAACGTTCTTTATTTATACACGTATCAAGCAATCTCTAAAGTTAAGATTAGCTAACACAGATTCCAGTCTGAAAAACTAATCTCTGGTAAGATCAACATAAGCGACCATAAATAATTATGAATAATGCTGAAATAAATCACTGTACCCTAAAGATGGTCATTAAAATTATAGAGCTGAAAAAAAAATGCTGGTTCCTGAAAATTTTGGAGAATGATTCATTTTTATTAATTCTAAACTTGTTCATTTCTTTAAATATGTAACACAAATTCTAGTGACCGAAAATTAAACTGTATTTGAAATATCAATATCAATCTATAATGGTTTACTGCCCTACACAAACAAACCAACAAAATTACATACGTGGCTGGAACTTCAGCTCCCCCGCTGGCCCTGACGGAGCAATTCCTTGCTGAAGTTTCTTCTGTTCCATCTGCTGAACAGCCTGGGAAGCAGGAAAAAGGGCGATCTTGAAGTATGGTTGGATGTTTTGTCACAAGTATGACCTTTGACAAAGCATAAGATGAACATTTTTTTCCAAAACAGAGACCGACTTAAAATTTTAGATTAATGCTCTGCAAACTGTTTCACCGACTGTTGCCTAGGAGGACCGCTGAATCTCTGCCAGCCCCAGTCTTGTTTATCTGTGAGGACAGGAGCCCCAAAGGCCAGAGCGCTTCTCAGGTGAGCTGACAGGCACAGCGAATGAAAGATGGCTGCCAGAGCAAGTGTCAGATGAGCTCTTGAGTCACTACCCTCCCTCTTGCGTGCTAAATGCCACAAGCCCCAGTGCCAATTACCCGGAGGACTGGAAGTGAGACAGAATAGGAGAAAGCTAGACAGGTCTCAGGCAGGGATAGAGGTCCAGAGGAAACCAGAAGATGCCAAACACCTGATTTCTCATGGCACAAGAATGAACACTCCTAGCCGGGCGTGCTGGCGCACGCCTTTAATCCCAGCACTCGGGAGGCAGAGGTAGGAGGATCACCATGAGTTCAAGGCCATCCTGAGACGACCCAGTGAATTCCAGGTCAGCCTGGGCTACAGTGAGACCCTACCTCAAAAACAAAAACAAAAACAAAACAAAACAAAACAAAAAAGAGAATGAACACTCCTAACTTGGATTAGAACTCCTGTCTGACATTGATCTACGATGCCCCCTGTGGTCCACGATTGAACATCCTGTGACCCCACCCAGATATGGGCGGACTCTATGATCCATGCTCCTGATCAAATGACAAATCCGATCTTTTCCCACCTACCTGAACTAAACGCTATAAAGGTGGCAGCCTGGTGGGGCTCTGACCTCTCTCCTTCCTGAGATCCTCTCTCCTCCTTTGGTGTGGTCTGAGCTTCCTCCACACAAGTCTCGGTTCCCAGCCCCACTCGGCCGCCTGGCTGGTGAGGAAGGGAGACCTAACCCTGTCTTTTAACATCTCTTTAATTCTAGTCTCTCCGCTCTGTCTGTCTGACGGTCTCTAACTTACCATGTACGGATTCCCACTCGGGATCTGCCACATGGGTGCTCTCATGGGTTCGCAGCCCCTCTAAGTCTTTCCTCAGAGCTTTCCACATGTTCGCAGCCCCTTCTGAACTTCACTTTCTAAGCCCCAGTGTCTCCCTAACTTCCACTTTTCTGAGATGTTTCCCACATATAAATGTTCCAGTCTTTTCCAGGTCCCAATTCCCTTTGAATAAACGCCACAGATTGTGATTTCTTTCCAAATAAACTCAAGAATTCACAGTTTGTCCTTCTTGGCTCTGTCTTTATTATTCTTCATTAAAGATTAGGAAAGAACCCAAAACTTGGGGTTTATAAATCTGGGGGACCCCCCTGAACCCCAAAATTCCCATATCAGAAGGACCCCTAAAAGGAGCAGACAAGATATCTCCTTTAGACACAGGAAATTTCTACCCATCCCCACAAAAGACATGAATACTCCTCCCCATTTCTAGCCTCTCCCTCCTCTCACTTCCTTTGCTCTGTGTTCATCATTTCTTATTTTTGGATTTTGAGGTAGGGTCTTGCTCTAGCCCAGGATGACCTAGAATTCACTATAGTCTCAGAGCTAGAACAAAACAAAACAAAAAAAAAAAAAAAGGAAAAGGAAAAGAAAAAAGAAACAAATGGAAATCAAGGACTGATAGCTCAGGTTGTCCTCTGATCTCCACCCATACCCTGTGGGAGGCATGTACTGATAGGCATAAAACACACACACACACACACAGAGAGAGAGAGAGAGAGAGAGAGAGAGAGAGGCTCAGCCTGGCACTGTAGTGCCTGCGATAATTCCAGAACTAGAGAGGCAAAAAGCAGGAAGATAGAGTAGTTCAAGGCCAGCCTGGGCTACATGAGATCCTGTCTCAAAACAGGCTTTCAGCAAAACACCTAACACATGGTTTGGGTTTCCGTTGTTCTAGAAGTAAAACCCCAGGGCCTCACACAGGCAAGAGTGTGCTGAGCCTCTGGGCTGTGCGCTCAGCCCCTGGCTTGTACGTTTTTGGTTGGTTGGGTTTTTCTGAGACAGGTCTCAAATCTGTTACACAAGCTTGTCTCTGGGCTCAAGCAATCCTCCTGCCTCAGCCTCCCAAGTGGCTGGGACGGTAGGTGTGCGCCTCCTCAATGGGCCTACGTGCCCTGCACCGTCTACCTGATGGAACTCCTGCTTCTGAGCCTCAAGCTGGTCGTGCTGGCGCTGCAGCTCCTCCCTCTGCTGCTGCAGCTCGTCTGCCTTCTTCTTGAGCTCGGTCTCCTGCAGAGCGATCATGTTCTCATATTCTTTCAGCTCCTCCTCCGTGAATAGCTGCTGCTGATCCAGCGTCTGAAGGAGAAGTCAAGACCGTTCAGAAATGCAATGCCACATTCAGTGGCAAAATGCCATGATCACCAAATGACAACAAATTATCTATCTGTCCCTTTTGGGTAAGAAAGATGAAATAAGAAATATATGAAGCCAGGCGTGGTGGCGCACACCTTTAATCCCAGCACTCGGGAGGTAGAATCACTATGAGTTAGAAGCCAGCCTTGGACTACAGAGTGAGTTCCAGGACAGCCTGGCTAGAGTGAGACCCTACCTCTAATTAATTAATTAAACAAGGCTAGGGAGAAGGCTCGGTGGTTAAGAGCATTTACTGTACGACACGTTGAGCTGAGTTTGATCCCCATTTTCAGGGCAGTATGCATGCCCAGCACTAAGGTGGGACAGAGACAGGAGGTCGCTGGGACTCCAGGTTCAGTGAGAGACCCTGTCTCAGAGAACTGATTTGGAAGAATGATAGAGGAAGACACCCAATGCCTTCCTTGGTTTTTCACATACATGTCCCTGGTACACATGCATGTTCACACGAACACACACCACATACCATATACACAAGTACACACCACATACTACACACAGGCAAACATACACACACAACAAGCAAAAACTAAGACCGTCCATACAAACACAACGGGAAGACAGCTCATGGCAGAGCACAGTGAGGAGAACTGTAGCCAGGCCCCTTGAAGGAAGCTGCCTTACCTCCCAGCTATCTGGCTCCAGAAATTCTTTTTTCTCTGTAGCTTTCAAAAATTCTTCCAGAGTCACCAGTCGGTCTTTGTTAGAATCAACCTGATCAAAGGGAGATGTAAGGGAATTATAAAATCTCTCTCTCTTGATTTTTAGATATCAGCAACTATCCCCCAACAGATGCAAAGTTGTTAATGTAACAATGATTAGGAAGTGAACAGCCACCGAAATACCCACAGAACCTGGAGGGAAAAGCAATGCACGCACTCCACTTTATACAGAATCAGAAAACACATGTGTTTCTCTTCTACGTAATTCAAACTTGAAAATACAAGAGATCTACATGTCCAATATCCCAAAGATCAACACACTTGAATCGACTCATCTGACTGCCTCTCTCATCATAATAAACATAATTCTTCTAGAACCAAGTGCTTAGACTAGAGAAATCCCCACTCCAGAACCACTGATTGTTGCCGTTATCTTCTTCTTGTTGAGATGAAGCACCTGGTGAGAGGAACGTTTTTATTTTGGCTTACTGTCTCGAGGGGAAGCTTCATGATGGCAGGGGAAAAGCATGCTCATGGCATGAGCAGAGGCTGGACATCACCTGTGCCACAGCAGGTGGCAAACAGCAGTAGGAGAACAAGCCAAGTTCCAACAGGGGGAGCTGGCTACCACACACCTAAGACGAACCCAGAAACACACCGCCTCTTAAATTGCCACCAGCTGGGGACCAACCATTCCAAACACATGAGTTTATGGGGGACATCTGATCCAAACCACCACACTACTGCTGTGACCAAGCATAAGAAATTTAACTTAAAATGCTCAACTTTAGGCCAGGCATGGTGGCACATGCCTTTAATCCCAGCATTCAGGAGGCAGAGGTAGGAGGACTTCCATGAGTTCAAGGCAACCCTGAGACTACATAGGAATGCCAGGATTCCAGGCCAGCTTAGGCTAGAGCAAAACCCTACCCAAAAAAATAAAAAATAAAAAATAAAAAAGGGGGCTGGAGAGATGGCTCAGCGGTTAAGGCACTTGCCTCCAGTGCCTAAGGCCCCAGGTTCATTTCCCCAGGACCCACATATGCCAGACCCACAAGGTGGTGGCCCTGGTGCTCTCTCCCTCCCTTCCTCCCTTCCTCCCTCTCTCCCTCCCTCTCTCTCTCTCTCTCTCTCTCTCTTTCTCTGCTTGAAAATAAATAAAAAAATTTTTTTGGTTTTTCAAGGTGAAAATAAATAAAAATATTTTTAAAAATAAAACTAAAAATAAAATAAAAAAAGGGCTGGAGAGATGGCTTAGCTGTTAAGGCATTTGCCCTCAAAGCAGAAGGACCCAAGTTCGACTCCCCAGTACCCAAATAGAGCCAGACGTACAAGGTGGCACATATGTCTGGAGTTCGTCTGCAGTGGCTGGAGGCCCTGGTGCACCCATTCTCTCTATTTGACTCTTTATCTCAATCACTCATAAATAAAATGGAAAAAAAAAAGCTCAACTTTTTGCTGTTGTTTTGAGGCAGGGCTTCACTCTAAGTAGCCCAGGCTAGCCTGAAACTCACTATGATGCCCAGGCTGGCCTTGAATTTGTGGCAATCCTCCTGCCTCTGAGACCCAAGTGCTGGGGTCACAGATGTGTGTCACCCCACCAGTTCAACATTTTTTCTTAAGGAAAAGGCCTAACTAAATCAAAATAAAAGTCGACAGTCTCTTCAAATCCTCTTTAGTGGCTTGGGTTCTGTGATTCAGTTACAATGGTGACCTCTATGAAAGCCAAAGAAATTCATTTGGCGCTTTGGCTACCACCAGCCCACAGAGGTCCCAATTTAGCACTGACAGCTCAATTATTCTAGTGAAAATCCTTGAAGCAAAGCATCTGTCCTGCATGGCATATCCTTATCAGTTTATTTCTGTGTATGAGCACATGCGCCACAAGGCGTGCGTAGAAGTCAGAGGCAACTTTAAGGTGTCTGCGCCATCTTCTTTCAGGTGGTGTCTCTTGCTGGTACAAACCTTCCAGACTGCAAAGGAACATCAAACTAGCTGGCCCAACATCTTCAGATTCTCCTGGCTCTGCCTCTCATTGTCATAGACACCTTGGGATCACAAATGCATGCTCCACTTTGCATCTGGCTTTATGTGGGTGCTGGGGAATTGAACCTAGGCCAGCAGGCTTTGCAAGCAAGTGCTTTTAGCCCCCCAGCCATTTCCCCAGGGCCCTATCGGAGGGAGGAGAACTAGCACTGCAAGGAAGGGAGCAATTTAATCAGGAATGAACATCTGAGCACAGCCCCCGCACAAGTGAGACATGGAGGGAGGGTCCAGGAAGAAGAGAGAAGTTCTCAGGAGGGAAGGAGCACACTTGACGAGTTACCATGAAGAGGACCACTGCAGCCAGGTGTGGAAGCACCTGGGAGGCAGAGACAGCAAGTTCATGGCCAGCCTAGCCAACGGTGAGTTCTGGGCAGGAGGAGCAGGACAATGAAGGAAGAGGAAGGAGAGAGAAAAGGAAGAGGCGGGAGGAGCAGAGAAGGCAGTGGCAGCAGAGACCAGTGTGATAAAAGTCCCAGGGCGTGGGGTCCCCAAAGGAAGGGAGTGAAGTCATGTCATGACCTTATGGAGACAGTCTGGCAAACAACTGAAACTTCTGAGCAAAATAGCAATACTACCTGAACTATGCTTGTAAGAGAGAGTCTGGCTGGGCGTCGCTGTGAGTTCAAGGCCAGCCTGGGACTACAGAGTGAGTTCCAGGTCAGCCTGGTCTAGAGGGAGACCCTGCCTTGAATGAAACCAAAGAGATATCTTGGGAATAGGATCCAAGTCTAAACACAAAATTCATTTATGTCATATATACACATCGCCTAAAGATCATCTATACAAAATTTTTGAACCAAAAAAAAAGAGCCGGGCGTGGTGGCGCACGCCTTTAATCCCAGCACTTGGGAGGCAGAGGTAGGAGGATTGCCGTGAGTTCAAGGCCACCCTGAGAATACATAGTGAATTCCAGGTCAGCCTGGACTAGAGCGACCTCAAAAAGCAAACCAAAAAAAAATTTTTTTTGTAAATAAAAAACGCATGAAGCAAAGACTCATGGGTGGATAACCCACTTGTGACACCTTGTCGGCTTCTGGAGCACGGATTTCAGATTAGAGACATTCAACCATAAATGTCAAATATTAAGACTTCATTAGTTGTTTTTAGTTTTAGTTATTTTATTTTATTTTATTTATTTATTTTTGGTTTTTCAAGGTAGAGTCTCACTCTAGCCCAGGCTGACCTGGAATTCACTATGTAGTTTCAGGGTGGCCTCGAACTCAAAGCAATCCTCCTACCTCTGCCTCCCGAGTGCTGGGATTAAAGGCGTGCGCCACCACGCACGGCTGATATTTTATTTCTTGACTTGAAAGCAGAAAGAGATAGAAGAGAGACAGAGAGAATGGGCACACCTGGACCTCCAGCCTCTGCAAACAAACCCAGATGCCTGCACCACTTTGTCATCTGGCTTTACATGGGTACTTGGGAATCGAACCCAGGTCATTAGGCTTTGCAGGTTAGCACCTTAATGGCTCAGCCATCTCTCCAGCCCTTCATTAGTTTTAAATATCCAAAAAAAATATATTGTTAATATGCAATAACTTCTTAGTCTTTACAAACAGTTGAGGTGGTTATAAATTATCACATTTATACGAAGGAACTATAGTATGATACTCTGAATTTTAAAATGGAAACCTCAACTGTGATGGTGTGATGGTTTGAATGTCAGATGTTTCCCACAGGCTAATGCGTTTGAATGCTTAATCCTCAGTTGGTGGTGCTGTTCAGAAATGTTATAAAGCCTCTAGGAGGCCAGCCTTGCTGGAGGAGTCACTTGGGGTTTATAGTCTGGCTTCACTGGCTGTTTCTCTCGCTGCTTCCTCTGTGACGGTGTGACACAAAGCTTGCTGCTCGGGCCTGCCAAGCTTCCTCTGCCATGATGGACTCTATCTTGAAACTGCAAGCCAAATTAACCCTTTTCCCCATAAGCTGGTTCTGGTTGGGACTTTGTCCCAGAAACAAAAAAAGTAACTGATACAGGGCTAGAGAGATGGCTCAGCGGTTAAGGCACTTGCCACTAGTGCCTAAGGCCCCAGGTTCAATTCCCCAGGACCCACATAAGCCAGACCCACAGGTGGTGGCCCTGGTGTTCTGTCTCTCTCTCTCTCTCTCTCTCTCTCTCTCTCTCTCTCTCTCTCTCTCTCTCTCTCTCACTCTCTCTCTCTCTGTACCTCTCTGCTTGAAAATGAATAAGTAAAATAAAAAAATATTTTTTAAAAAAGTAACTGATACAGGTGGCTAAACTCTGGTTGTCGATTTGGCATGGTTTAGAATCACCCGTCCTAAATACTGGCAATGCCTCAGGGATTTTCTAGATTTGCTTAATTGAGGTAGGAAGACCCACCCTAACTGTGGGTGGTACCTCCATGAGCCGGGGTCCTGGACTGAATTAAGAGGACAAAGCCATAGAGCAGCTCAGTCATCGCTCTCTGCCTCCTCACCGTGTGACCAGCCGTGGGCCACGATGGAGTGTAGCCTTGACCTGTAGGCTGAAATCAAGCGGTCCTCCCTTGCTTCCTGTCAGCTACTTGACGCAGCAATGAGAAAGTAACTAATACACTGCATGTTTATTTTTCCACATCACGGTAAGATTTATTGTAAGAACTCAAGTAATTTTAAGCTTGTAGAATATACCTCATTCATGACATGTTCTCGCATTCTAAGCCTTTCTTCCTCCATTTCCACCATGTCATCCTCTTCATTTTTGGGGTCATAGACTTTCTCCAACTAAACAGAAAACGTGAAAACCAACGTGAAAGAAGAGAAGAGAAAAGAGAGGGGAGAGGAGAACACGAGCACTGAGCACTTACCTCTTTAGTAAACAGGGCTTCTAATTCTTGCTCGTCCAGGAATCCGTCATTATTGACATCTAAAGTTGAATAGTTACAAATGAAAAAGTGGACTTAATTGCTTTGAAAATAAAGAATTAAAACATAATCACGTACAAACGGTTTGTAAAGGCTGTGGAAACAAAGCAAGAACTCACTGCAGGGCAGGGCAGGGCTCAGCCTCTCACGAACTTCAGATCAACCTGAGCAACAATTCTACATTCATTCTAACTATGATCATTTTAAGAAAATAAAACAGTAAGCTATAAGAGTAAATTTTTTGAGACAGAGTTTTATTGTGGCTAGCTTCATACTCACTATGTAACCAGGGCTAGCCTCAAACTTGAAGCAATCCCCCTGCCTCAGCTTTCCAGGTATTAGGATTAAGGGTGTGCACCACCATATTCAGCTTAGTACATTCTAACACTACCGTGTGAAGCTTGTTAGATACAACCTAACTAGCCCCAGAATCCCTTCAGTTTAAAGGGAACCTTGGAGGAAGTCACATGACTGAGTAACCAAAGCAGAGGGAAAAGCAGAGCTCAGCTATGATGTGAAATCTACCGAGATCAGCACAAAGCCTATGACATCACCCTACAGAAAAAGCTATGCATTTACTATCCATGGGACTCAATAACAAACCGCAGCACTGACCAGCTAAGAGTAAAGCAAATACAACTTTTTCAAACAGCAGACATAAATATCAGTATTTGTATCAAGTCTGTTACCATGTAATCTGAAAAATGTCTTGGGGTCAAAGTCATTAGGGTCCAATCCATCAGTTTCTTCCCATACCTCTTTTAGTTGGTCTTTGCTTCCCTGTGAACCAATTTTAAGAAATTGCTCAAAATAAAATATAATCTATGTACATAAACTCAAGAAATAAAATGTTTGAGGAACTTTTCAGTTAAGACTCAAAAGATTTAAGTATGGAAAAACTTATGATAAAGTTCTGCTCTCTGGTACAAAGTATGATCTTCATCTAAGCACGGTTTTCATAAAGCCATAATCCTTACAGGATGATTGACTTTGGGATGGTTTTCATGCTTTTTCTTCATTTCTTCAAATTTAGATTCTTCTTCTTTTCTTTTTTCCTCATTCAGTGTTTTTAAATATTCTCTCCGTTCATGTTCCTTCATCATTTCATATTTTTTAAATTCTTCATGTCGGGTCTTGTCATAATGTTCCAGATCACTTGTTGCCTGGAGTGCAATGACACACTTAAGTGAACAAACACATACATTTTTAGACAGGGTATGGTGGCACATGCTTTTAATCCCAGGACTCAGGAGGATCACCATGAGTTCGAGGCCACCCTGAGACTACATAGTGAATTCCAGGTCAGCCTGGGCTAGAGTGAGACCCTATCTTGAAAGCAAAAGAAAGAAAGGAAAGAAAGGAAAGGAAAGAAAGGATAGAAAGGAAAGAAAGGAAGGAAGGAAGGAAGGAAGGAAGGAAGGAAGGAAGGAAGGAAGGAAGGAAGGAAGGAAGGAAGGAAGGAAGGAAGAAAGAAAGAAAGAAAGAAAGAAAGAAAGAAAGAAAGAAAGAAAGAAAGAAAGAAAGAAGAAAGTCTACTCCAGATACTTTTCATCTGGCTTAACATGGGTGGCTGGGGAACTGGACCCTTGCTGACAGGCTTTGCAAGCAAGCACTGCTGAGCCATCTCCCGAACCCTCTTTTTTTTTTCTATTGGGACAGGCTCTTCTATACCCAGGCTGACCTTGAACTTCAGATTTTCCTTCGTTTACCTCCCAAGTGTTGGGATTATAGACATCCACTTACACTCAGTTTAATGCCATGCTGGAGATCAGCTTTCACTTACCATGCACAAGGTTCTGGGTTAAATCCCCAACACCACAATCACACAGAATAATAATAATAAAGACACAGAGACACACAGAGAGAAGGGCCACATGGTGATGAAGGGAGAGACTTAGGTTATGCCGCTAAGAGCCAAGAAACCCTGGGAAGCACTCGTTGAAAACTGGAAAGGAAATGGCTTCTCCCTTAAACCTTCATAGTGAGTCCTTTACAAAATCTCGCCAGGTGTGGTAGTGCACACCTTTGATCCCAGCATTTGGAAGGCAGTTGTAGGAGAATTGCCGTGAGTCCAAGGCCAGCCTGAGACTCCATAGTGAACTCCGGGTCAGCCTGGGCTATAGCGAAACCCTACCTCAAAAAAACAAAATCTCTAAATAATATCAGTAGGCTAAATAAAAATTACAAATACCATTCCTGTAATTGGCTAATTCAGACCATATTTTAGTTTTCACAGCTTTTTGGATTCTTGAATTATAGATTAGGGAGGTAAACCTGTATTGTGTATTAATATGTAATAAATATGTAACATCTGTGCTGATAAAGGTTAAGTGACCAGCTATGTAAAATACATATTCTCAAGACGGGCGTGGTGGCGCATGCCTTTAATCCCAGCCACCCTGAGAATACATCATGAATTCCAGGTCAGCCTGGACTAGAGCGAGATCCTACCTCGAAAAAACAAAAAAAAAAGATACATATTCTTGAGAGTATATAAATTCCATTTCCATCTGGGGGTGGTGGTGCACACCTGGAGCACCAGCCCTCAGGAAGCTGAGATAAGATCGCCATGAATTCAAGACCAGCCTGGGGTTCAGAGTGAGTTCCAGGTCAGCCTGGGCTAGAGCTCCATTTCCACTTCACCAAGTTTACTTGTCAAATTACGAAAGCACCGTAAAAAGAACACTTTGGGGAATGACGCTTACCGCTTTGATTAGCATATCTAAGTCTGTGGATTCGAACCTGTCAGGATTCTGATGGTTCAGGTGATCAAACTGCTTGAGGAGAGCTTGGTGGTCTATGCCCACGTCTGAAACAAAACCAGAAAAATGATTAGTTTCTAGGAGCTAGAAACATCAATATAAATGCAAGATAAGAAAAGCAGGGCTGGAGAGATGGCTCAGCAGGTAAAGACACTTGCTTGCAAAGCCTGCCAACCTGGATTCGATTCCTTAGGACCCATGTAAAGCCAGACACTCTCTCTCTCTCTCTCTCTCTCTCTCTCTCTCTCTCTCTCTCTCTCTCTCTCTCTCTCTGTCTCTCCCCCCTTCCCTCCCTCCCTCCCGCTTTCTCTCTAATAAATAAAAAATTATAGAAAAAATCATCTCAGAGTTGGGGATGTAGCTTTGTTGGTACAGTATTTGGCTACCATAAATAGAACTCTGTGTTTGAACCATAGCACCACAAATCCCAGCACTTGGGGGACAGGCAGAAAGATCAGAAGTTCAAGGTCATCTTTGGCTACATATAGCGTTTGAGACTAGCCTGAGCTACATGAAATCTTGTCTAAATAAATAGGGGATGGGGTGGTGGCTCAGCAGTTAAGGCACTTATGACCTGGGTTCGATTCCCCAGTACCCACATAAAGCCAGATGCACTAAGTGGTACATACATCTGGTGCTCCTTTGCAAAGGCTAGTAACCCTGGCATACTCATTCTCTTTATCTCGGCTTGCAAATCAATAAATAAAAATATTAAAAGGAAGGAAGGAAAGAAGGCAGGCAGGCAGGCAGGCAGGCAGGCATGGTGGCACATACCTTTAATCCCAGCACTCAGAAGGCAGAGGTGGGAGGATCACTATGAGTTTGAGGCCACCCTGAGACTACATAGTAAATTCCTGGTCAGTCTGGGCTACAGCGAGACTCTACCTTGAAACACCCCCCCCCAAAAAAAAAGAGGTTGTCAAACACTTAGGTCTGGTTTCAAGGATGAAATTACCTTGTATGTCTGACTTCCTCAAGGTTATCGGTTCACCCAGAGTGATATCCTTAGTGTCAGAACTATGAGTATTTGGTACTTGTTTTCTGAGATGTCACCAGCAGGAAGCTTAATGCCCTACATAGCATTTCTCCAAGTATGACACACTGAACAGCAGTGCATGGTGAATGTTTAGATCACTCATGCCTAGAACCAGAATCTAGAGGTGAGATCCAGTAATCTGTGTGCATGTATGTGTGTCTTGAGACCTGTGTGTGGTGGTTTGAATGTATAGCCCCATAGACACAGATATTTTTCGATTAAGATTAAGTCTCTAATAGGCAGAGCCCTGCTAGAGGCATGTCACGGTAGGGGTGGGATCTTTAAGCATGTCATGGGGGGAGGATCTTTAATCCAGCCCCACTGGGTGTGCAGACAGCCTGTGGGAGCTCGGCCTGTTGGTGTTTGCTGGCCTGTGGTACCTCTCTGCATCTATGGAAGTGAGCCAGCTTCTTCCACCATGATGCTGTTTCCCTGAGTTCTGGAAGCTTGAAATCAACCCTTTCCTCCCATAAGATGCTTCAGGTCCAATGTCTGTCCCAGTGACAAAAGGCAATTGCAATACTATATAACCCAAAATGGCCAAGAACTTGCAGTAATCACCCTGTCTCGGCCTTTTGCAATGTAGGTTAATCCAGAAAGTAATGAGAGAGGAGTAGGATCAAAATACAGTATATGGGCTGGAGAGATGGCTCAACGGTTAAGGCTTTGCCTACAAAGCAGAAGGACCTAAGTTCAATTCTCCAGTACCCACGTAAAGCCAGATGCACAAGGTGGCGCATCTGTCTGGAGTTCATTTGCAGTGGCTGGAGGCCCTGGAGTGCTCATTTTCTCTCTCTTTCTCTCTGCCCTCCCTCTCTCTCAAATAAATAAACATTTGAAAATACATAATGTAGGGCTGGAGAGATGGCTCTGTGGTTAAGGCACTTGCCTCTAGTGCCTAGGGCCCCGGGTTCAATTCCCCAGGACCCACATAAGCCAGACCCACAAGGTGGTGGCCCTGGTGCTCTCTCCTCTTCCTCTCTCCCTCTCTCTCTCTCTCTCTCTCTCTCTCTCTCTCTCTCTCTCTCTCTCTCTCTCTCTCATCTGAGGCTGGCCTGGAATTCACGACAACCCTCCTGCCTCTACCTCCTGGGTGCTGGAAGCAAAGGCATGCGCCACCATGCCCAGCTAGGAGAGCACATTTTAGGCCAACAAGCGACAGTACAGACCACAGACCTCACAGAATCCACTCCAGAAACTGAAACCAGGTGGGGAGAGACTTCTAGAACAATTGGCACACTGCCAGCCCACAGAGGCTAGAGACCTCTATCAGCCAGATGGGGGCCAGGGCACCCCAACCCCCAAAATTCAGTTTCAAGATAATGTAAAATTTTTAAGTTTTACCACCCTAATAATTCCCTTTTACTATAATCCATTCTCTCAACTCTGTTTCCTCTAGAGAACCCTGACTAATACAGGGCACTTCTTCCTTTCTTTTAAAAATCTTTTTATTTATTTCTACATATGTGAAGGGGGAGGCACCAGGGCCTCTTACCACTGCAAACAAATGCCAGACACACGCACCATTTTTGTTAGTATAATTACTTAATCATTTTGATTTTCAAATGGTATAAACACATTAACTATTCAAAAAAATAAACTATATATGTATTTTTATTTGTTTTTCAAGGTAGGGTTTTGCTCTAGCCCAGGCTGACCCAGAGTTCACTATGTAGTCTCTCAGGCTGGCCTCAAACTCACGGCAATCCTCCTACCTCTGCCTCCCAAGTGCTGAGATTAAAGTTATGTGCTACCACATCCAGCTGAACTATATTTTAGGAATTACGAAAATCCAAGCCAACACATAAAATTGGGGGGGGGTTTGAGGAAAACCATGTGGATTTAATGTCATCTGACCTCTCAACAACCAAATCTTGAAATTGCCTCGCTTCTGCTCAGTACTTACCTTGAAGGTTGTCCAGCTTCGCCTTGATGAGCATGCGTAACCTTCCCACCTCTTGCCTCTTCAGTTCGTCAAGCTTTGTCCGCACATGGTGACTTACCAAATCCAGCTCTTTGCTTAGTCTCCCGCTCTGTCAACAGAATTCAGAAATTAGTTTTACCTGTGACATTCCATTTTTAGACTAGATATGAATTGAAATAGCTTTATACTAAGTTTGTGATAGTTTGACTAATTTACATAAATTTGACATTATAAAAAGTATTTCTAAAGAGAAAAAAAGTATTCCTGCTGGGCATAGTGGCACATGTATTTAATCCCAAGAGGCAGAGTTCGAGGCCAGCCTGGACTACAGAATGAGTTCCAGGTCAGCCTGGGCCAGTGAGAGCCTACCTTAAAAATGCCCCCCCCCAAAAAAAGCTTTTCTGGGGCTAGGGAGATGGCTCAGAGGTTAAAGGCGCTTGCTTGCAAAGCTTGCTGGCTTGCATTCGATTCCCCAGCACCATAAAGCCAAATGCAAAGTGGCAAGTGTATCTGGTGTTCATTTAAAGCGGCAAAAGAGCCTGGTGCACCCATACACACATGCAAATAAGTAGTGTTTTAAAAGGTGTTTCTTTCAAGAGATTCATTTCAGCTGGGCATGGGGAGCATGAGTGGAGATGGAGTTCAAGAGGATGAGTTCAAGGTCATCCTCAACTACATACTCCTCAACTACATAGTGCGTTCAAGGTCAACTCAGGCTACACAAGACCCTGGTCTCAAAGATCAAAACAAAACAATGAATGAGAAGAATTTGTAATTCTGGTGTCAAGATAACTAAAAATCATATAATTCACTGACATATACTAGAAGCCCAGAGGAGAAATTCACAGAGTTGAATTATAAAATGGTACAGCCACTTTGGAAAACAGTCTGACATGTCCTCAAAAATTTAAAACAAGGGCCAGGTGTGGTGGCGCAAGCCTTTATTCCCAGCACTAGAGAGGCTGAAGCAAGACGATCAGATCAACCTGAGTTTGAGGCCAGCCTGAGCTACAAGAATGAATTCTAGATCAGCCTGGGCTAGAGTGAAATCTTATCTAAAAAAAAAAAAAAGTTTAAAAATACAGTTCTGGGGGCTGGGGTAATGGCTCAGCAGCTAAAGACCCTTGCTTGCAAAGCCTGACAGTCAAGGGTTCAATTTTCCAGTAACCACATAAAGCCAAACCAA
Organism: Zapus hudsonius; assembly: GCA_004024765.1. NCBI lineage: Eukaryota > Metazoa > Chordata > Mammalia > Rodentia > Dipodidae > Zapus > Zapus hudsonius. The sequence goes on from PVHP010012921.1 coordinate 17,660, forward strand.
GAAGTGACTGGGGATATAGCTCGGTTGGTTGGTAGTTCTGGATTCAGTCCTTGGCATCACAAAAACCAGGGGTAGTAGTGAGACAGAAGAGGAGAAAGTTAGCTTATCTGGACAGGTTTCAGCCAGGAACTGAGGTCAGAACTAGGAGATGCCAATACATCTGGTATCTCATCCAGACTCAAGGATGAAACTCTGAACTTGGACTAGAACTGACACTGATCTACAGCGCCTTCTGCTGTCCACAGTCAAACATGCTACAACCCCAACCCCAGATATGGGCAGACACCGTGATCCATCCTCCAGATTCAGTAACTTCCGTCTACCTGAATTAAACACTATAAAGGTGGAAGGCTGGCATGCGCCACCTCTTCCTTTCATGGAATCTCCACTTCCCGAGACCCTCTCGCCCATGCTTGGTATGGCCTGGACTTCCTCTGCCTGAGTCTCTGTCCCTGTGGGAGACTAGATTAAGACAGATTCTTGGCTAGGTAGCCGGGGACAGGCCTATGATCTCACATCACTTACCTCTGCTCCTCCCTAGCCAAGCATCTGGCCCACCCAGATGAAGGTGGGTCTCTTCTAGGTCCAGACCGATCGGATGGTACCTTGGGGAGGGTCCCCCTCCAGCACAATTTCAAACTAAAACTCATACAGGACCCAGAGTCTTTGCCGCCTGGGCCTGGGAACACATGGATCGTGTTCTACTTTGTATGGAGGTGCTGAGACCAATGCATGTCTTCATGCTCACACACACTTAGCTGCTGAGCCATCTCCCCAGTCCTCCTGACACGTTTTGTTTGTTTTTTTTTTTTTTCAAGGTAAGGTCTCGCTCTAGCCCAGGCTGACCTGGAATTCACTCTGTAGTCTCAGGGTGGCCTCGAACTCATGGTGATCCTCCTAACTCTGCCTCTAGAGTGCTGGGATTAAAGGCGTGAGCCACCATGCCAGGCTCCTGTCAAATTTTTTTTTCTTTTTGGTTTTTCGAGGTAGGGTCTCACTCTAGCCCAGGCTGACCTGGAATTCAAACTTATGGTGATCCTCCTACCTCTGCCTCCCGAGTGCTGGGATTAAAGGCGTGAGCCACCACGCCCGGCCAAATTTTAATAGCTTCTTTTCCTTTTTTTATTTCCTTTCTTTTGAGCAAGCATCTCACTCTGTAGCCCAGGCTGGCCTGGACCTCACACCAGTCCTGCTTCGAGTTGCCAACTACTGGGATTACAGGCATGAGACACCCAGTCCATTGACAGCTCCTAGTCTTATTAAGAGCTATCTGAGGAGTCGTCGAGAACAAGGATTTTAGGCATAAGAAGATTCTAGGGGGCTGAAGAGATTGCTTAGTGGTTAAGGTGCTTGCATGCAGAAGAACCTGAGTTCGATTCCCCAGTCCCATGTAAAGCCAGATACACAAGAGGGCACATGTGTCTGGAGTTCATTTGCAGTGGCTGGCGTGCCCATTCTCTCTCTCTCTCTCTCTCTCTCTTTCTCTCTCTCTCTCTCTCTCTCTCTCTCTCTCTCTCTCTCATAAATAAATAAATAAATATTTTTTTTAAAAAAAAGAAGATTCTAGGACTATAACTGGGCATGGTGACAATCACCTTTAATCCCAGAACTCAGAGATAGGAAGATCATGGCTAGTGTGAGATCCTGCGTCGAAGGATGGACGGAAGGGAGGGAGGGAAGAAAGGGGAGAGGGGGGAGGGAAGAAGGGAGGGAGGGGGAGGAAGTGAGAGGGGAGGGAGAGAGGGAAGAAGGAAGGAAGGAAGGAAGGAAGCAAGGAAGGAAGGAAGGAAGGAAGCAAGGAAGGAGAGAAAGCAAGCCAGCCAGGCACGGTGGCACACTCCTTCAATCACAGCACTCCAGAAGCAGAGGTAGGAGGATTGCTGTGAGTTCAAGGCCACCCTGAGACTACATAGTGAATTCCAGGTCAGCCTCAGCTAGAACAAGACCCTACCTCAAAAAAAAAATTATTCTAGAACTGAGGCCAATGGTTATACCTCCCCTATTAACAAAAGACATAGCTCATTATCTCCTCTGCTAATCTGAACACCAGCACCTCACCTGCTCTGTGCCTTTGCTGTCCTCTGACCATGACCCCAGCCTCTGCCCATGCTATCCAGGCCCCATCATCGGCTTATGACTCTCGTGATTCCTTCCAATGCCGTCATTAGGCTGCTCACAGCCTCCATCCCCACACTGGGGCCCAGGGACAGTCACGACTAACATTTCCTATGTTTGGATGTGTCACAACCCTTGCACCTTAGGCTAAGAAGCCTGCCAGCCCCTCTCCCTTCCACAGTTACATCATGAAGTTGGGGATAATCTCTACCAGCAAGAATGATGTGGCATCTTCCACTCTGCTTCCAACTCCATCATGTGTGTCTGTCCTCTAGGCCCTACATGACAGGATCATGCCCGATTTATACTACAGCAACGGGTATCTGCGCTCCATGTCTCTCTACTCCAGCAACATCGATCCATCCACCCAATCTTTCTGGATATGATTTCCCCAAAGGTCTCTTCTTTGCTCTCTAGTGGTTAGCTCAGTGACTGGCATATTCTCATGTCTGTTCAGTGAAAATTAACAAAATCCACTTACCTTTATTTCCTCTATATCTGCCTTCTGGAGCTTTTCTCTGAAATGTTTGTCTGTTTCCAGAACATCAATCACTTCCTTGAGGTATTCATCATAATAAAGTCCAGTGTCCTTCAAATTAAGAAACAAACAGTGATACTTCAGCAAGTTTTTCCTGGTCTGAACAGAAAAACCTGAATCTGGAAAAACAACTTTTAGCAAAATGGCATAGAGACAGAATCTACTTTGACAATTTTAACAGTCAATAAGGAGTTTTGAATCAGGACCAACATCATCTTTAATTGTAATATAAAGATAAATTTCCTATATGGTTTAGAAAATGAAGATTTTGGGTTAGGGATGTAGGTAAGTGGTAGAGTATTTGCCTAGCATACTCAATACTCTGGGTTCAGTCCCCAGCACTGCCCAAACAATATTAACCAATAATATTAATTGGTTTCTCCCCACTGTCATCTCTCTCTCCAATAACAGTGATCTTTCCTTGGCTGGTTAGGGTTACACTGCAAATGTGTTCTGATTTGTTCTTTTACTGCTAATTACATTAAATTGACATTGGTCAGTTTTTAAAACCACACAAGTCTTGTCTAGTTATTCTATTGATAATTACATTAAATTGGCATTGATCAGTTTTAAACATCACACAATGCCAGGCATGGTGGTGCACACCTTTAATCCCAACACCCAGGAAGCAGAGGTAGGAGGATCACTGTGAGTTCAAAGCTAGCCCGAGACTACAGAGTTCCAGATCAGCCTGGGCCTGGGCTAGAGTGAGACCCTACATTTAAAAAAAAAAAAAAAAAAAATCACACAAGTATTTTCCAGTACTGTTTTCACTACTATTTCAGTTCCTAAATGTCCATTTTTCTGTGATCAATATTAGCAATATTTGGGCTGGAGAGATGGCTCAGTGGTTAAGGCACTTGCCTCCAGTGCCTAAGGCCCTGGGTTCAATTCCCCAGTACCCATATATGCCAGACCCACAAGGTGGTGGCCCTGGTGCTCTCTATCTATCTATCTATCTATCTATCTATCTATCTATCTATCTCTGTATTTCTCTGCTTGAAAATGAATAAATAAAATATTTTTTAAAAAATATTAGCAATATTTTAGCCGGGCGTAATGGTGCACGCCTTTAATCCCAGCACTCGGGAGGCAGAGGTAGGAGGATCGCCATGAGTTCAAGGCCACCCTGAGACTACATAGTGAATTCCAGGTCAGCCTGACTAGAGCAAGACCCTACCTCGAAAAACCAAAAGAAAAAAAAAAATATATATATATATATATATATGTAATATTTTAATTATAATCCTTCCCTCTTTTCATTTAGTTATAAGTTCACCTTGTTTCATTTCCTTTAGCTATAACTCTCCTCATGATACACCCACGGCACTTACTGGTGGTTCTATCTTTGCGCTTTCCACGGCTTGGGTTTGAACTTTGGTCTTATCTACGTCTATAGGCACAGCTTCAAGAGCAGGAAGTACACATGAAAGCAAGAGAAAACAATATTGTAGTCGGATGGTCTTCCACCTCATCTGAAATAAAGGAATAATTAGAGCAAAGTCCTGAAAACATGTTTAAAGCTACATACATGTATTTTCAATGTCACATTAATGATCTATTCAATCTCAAGTGATTTAATCCAAAAATCTCAGAAAGGGGTAAAGGTAGATTTTTTAAAAAATCTTTATTGTCCAAAATTAGATACATTGAATGAGCAAATGTGTTGGTATTCCCATTTCCCTCCTCCCTGTCCTCAATCCCCTGGGTATCCTCCTCGGTGGGCATACTGGATCAATCCATGTGGTAAGGAGTTATGAATAGCACAGGAGGCAGCCGGGTTGCCCCCCACTTTCCGTGTTGTAGCTAAGGGGCATAATGTCTCTGGGTAATCTCTCCCACCATGGCTCTTACAAAAACCCAGCTTTTTATTACCCTGGTTCTCTACAAATTCTTCCTTATGTTAAACAACCATATACTGGAAAAGATGTGTAGCTTGGAAGAATTATCTCATAACATCTACTAAAAATACTATAAAAATTATTAATTTTTTACAAATATTAAAATTATATAAAATGTATCTCCCAACCAAACCCAGATAAAAATAAAAGTTAACATGAAAAGTCAAGAAATTCATCAAGTAGAAATTATAAATCATGCTCTTAAGTGACCAATGTGCTGATAAAGAAATCCCAAAGGTTAATAGGAGATATGATGTGTGAAAGAAAGGGAATGCACAAAACACAAAAATACAGGAAGCCACACCAAAACTTCAGTGGAAATGACAGCAGCAAACGCACACCCTAGTGAAGTAAAGGTAGATTATAACTCACCAAAACTGATGCTTAAAATATCACTAAAGAAAATGAGAGAGAACAGCTGACACACACCTGTATTCCTAGCACTCAGGAGGATGAGGCAGGAGGACTGTTTCAGGCTAACCTGGGCTACATGGCAAGACTGTATCTCTAAACAAGCAGCTGGCATGGTGGCACACATTTGTAATTCCAGGACTCGGAGGCTAAAGCAGAAAGCCTGCCAGAAGTCAGAGGCCAACACCTGGGCTCCATCCTGAATTCAAGGCTGGCCTAGACTGGGTGAGATAATGCAACCCAATCTCAAAATACAGGCTGGATGTGACCCCCTCAGCTGCGATCCTAGCACTTGGGAGGATGAGGAAGGAGTTCTACAAGGTTGAGGCCAGCCTGGGCTACACAGTTGAATACCAGGCTGGAAGGCAGAGGCAGGAGGATTCTCAAAAAACAATAACAACATGGTATTACATGTCTTTAATCCCAGCGCTCTGGAGGCCAAGATGGACATCTGTGCGAGTTTATGCAAAGACCTCCGAGCTTCGTATGGATGAGATGCTCTGGCCAGATCTGAGGGGGTTCTCCTACTAAAATTACTTCCAGCTCTAGGCTAATGCCAGGAGTTCCAGCCTTCGTTCTTCCATGGCTTTATGGCTCAATTTCAAAGTCTGTTTTGTCTCCCTCGCTCTGTATAAACTGACAATGGGGGAACTTGGAGGAGACAGGCCACAGGGCAGCTCGATGTCACTGGGTTTTTGCTGTCTCAATGTGCTCCCCAGTGGCTGGGAGTCAATCAGAAAAAGTTAGACACTAGGGCCAATCCCACGTGGTCACTAGAGGCCCAGGAGGGCTGAATCATGCAACTATTGGGATCTCTCCGGGGTTGTCCTCTCTGCACCTCCCTCTTCAGGTGGTGGGTCCCAGGGCTCCAGGTGCTGGCAGACCCAGAGCCCACCCTGAGAATAGCTCTGATGCTTCTGCTTTTTTGGCTTCCCTGCCTTGTAGAGCCAGGGGGCTGCAAGCACAGGGAGTTGCCGTGGACAGACTTCTTCTTTTTTTTTTTTTTTTTTTTTTTTTTTGCAAGCAGAGAGAGAGAGAATCAAGACAGAGAGAATGGGTGCATCAGGGCCCCTGGGCACCTAGCCACTGCACAGGTACTCCAGGGGCATGCACCTCTTTGTGCATCTGGCTTACGTGGGCACTGGAGAATCGAACCTTGGTCATCAGGCTTTGCAGGCAAAGCTCCTAGCAGGGGAGTTTTAATAAGAAATTTGTTGTATCTCTTTTAAAGTTTACTTTCTCCAAGATTCTATAAAACTGCTAACAGGAAACAGCTCTCAAAATTATCTGATGCTTAGATTCAAGAATACTCAATACTGAGTTTGTCAGAAAATTTCTAAATTTTCTAGTAATGTTCTAACCTACTTTAATACTTTTCAAAATGTGTTTTAGCTGGATGTGGTGATACATGCCTTTAATCCTAGCACTCGGGAGGCAGAGGTAGGAGAATTGAGATGAGTTTGAGGTCTCCCTGAGATACATAATGAATTCCAGGTCAGCCTGGTCTAGAGTGAAACCCTACCCAGAAAAAAAAAAAAAAACAAGGAAAATTATATCAGAGAACTTATTAGGAAAAAGGTTCCAAAATCAACAAATGATAAAATCTGCATGTGTATACTGGGTAAATAATATAAATCAAGTTTGGTCTACTATTTTATGAAAAGTTATTTCAAAGAGCTTCTTAATGACAAAACAAAAACTTAAGTAGTTATGTTAAAAAGTCTCTTCCAGGGCTGGAGAAATGGCTCAGCGGTTAAGGCACTTGCCTCCAGTGCCTAAGTCCCTGGGTTCAATTCCCCAGTACCCACATAAGCCAGACCCACAAGGTGGTGGCCTTGGTGTTCTCTCTCTTTCTCTCTCTCTCTCTCTCTCTCTCTCTCTCTCTCTCTCTCTCTCTCTCTCTCTCTCTCATCTCAGCTTGAAAATTAATAAATAAAATATTTTTTTAAAAAAGTCTCTTCCAGTGTGGTGGTGCACTCCTTTAATACCAGAACTCAGGGGGCAGAGGTAGGAGGATCACCGTAAGTTTCAGGCCTGCCTCGAACTACAGAGTGAGTAACAGGTCAGCCTGGGTGAGGAGTAGTCTGAGACATAGTCTCCCCCACTGAGACTGGCCCTCAATGGAATAGAAAAAATATATATATAAAGAAAACATAAATAAGATTACATAAGGAAATGGGACCAACATATTTGTTTATACAGTAAAAAATGGTTTTTAATAAAAATTTTTGCTGGTAGTTATAATGAAATAAGCTGGTGAAAGGATAACCTGGAAAGGAAACTTTAAATGTTGGATATTAAATGTAAGGTAAGGGCTGGAGAGATGGCTCAGCAGTTAAGGCACTTGCCTCCAGTGCCTAAGGCCCCAGGTTCAATTCCCCAGGACCCACATAAGCCAGATGCACAAAGTGGTGCATGCACCTGGAGTTCAATGGCAGAGGCTGGAGCCCTGACACTCATTCTCTATGTCTCTCCCTGCTTATAAATAAATTTTTAAAAATTTTTAAAGGAGATTGATATAGAATGGCTACATAGATTTAAAGTAAAAAATTTATAGATAAAAGATATAAATATCTTAAAGCAAAAGATTTAAAAATTTAAAGACATAGATATGGTATATAGGAAGGAACAAATTTAAACAATAGCAAAGTTTTATATATAAATCTGCATTTTTCTCTCCTGTTTGTCACCTGGAGACACCTGTCAGATACGATTTTTACTAGACAAAAAGGCAAAACTGATAAACTAAGTCTTTCTTTTTTTTTTTTGTTTTGTTTTTCGAGGTAGGGTCTCACTCTAGTCCAGCTGACCTGGAATTCACTATGTAGTCTCAGGGTGGCCTTGAACTCAAGGCAGTCCTCCTACCTCTGCCTCCTGAGTGCTGGGATTGAAGGTGTGCACCACCACACCTGGCAGTTCTTTGTTTTCTATAAAAGACAATTCCTAAAACTGGAGGGATGGTAGCTCTTGGTTATAATGAGCTCAAGTCCATAAATTCAAGTCCAGCCTGGTCTACCATGAGACTCTGCCTCAAAAAAAAAAAAAAAAATTAAAAAAAAAAAACCACCTAATTCTCAGCTGAGCACTTACCTTCAAACGGTAAAGAACTTTTATCTTGTTTTCACAAATGAAGCACCTGAGATCCGAAGAGAAGACGATGTGTGCAGTTGTGGGTCTGGCTTCTAGTCCAATATTTTTCCCATGGAAAACTGACTCTTAGGTTCTAAATGTGAAAACAAGGAATTACACATTTAGTCTTATTTAGTAGAAATAGTATATGACAGTGTATATTATTTGTACACATAGTATATAATTAACGTGAAAGAAAAGTACCAAACCTTTATGATGTGATAGGAGACAAAATGATACAGTGTTCCAGGGAGGGAAGAGAGATCTATGAAATAAACAGAATCAAAGGCCCTGACAAGTCCAAGCTGTTCTGCATTGAGTCCCCCTTTAACCAGGAGGAACCCGGAGCAAGTATTTTATTTTTCCCAGCAATGAGATTCTTTTTAATTAATTAATTTGCAGAAAGAGAGAGAGAGTATGTGTGAGTGAATGGGACTTCCAGGGCCTCCTACCACTGCAAAGGACCTCCAGATGCATGCACCACTTTGTGCATCTGGCTTTACGTGGGTACTGGGGAATAGAACCTGAGCCATCAGGCTTTGCTAGCAAGAGCTTGTAAATGCTGAGGCATCTGCCCAGCCCCTCAGCAGTGACACTTTAAGATATACGGTAACTTTTTCTGCTAAATCCTTAACCAGGAAGTCAGGTGGAGTGGCAAATACCTGTAAACCAGAAGGCATGGTAGAGGCAGGAAAATCAAGGTCATTCTCCACTGAAAATGGACGTTGAGGCTAACCTGGGCTACAGGAGACCTTGTCTCAGAACAAAAAAAAATCCTCGGGCTGGAGAGATGGCTCAAAAGTAGAAGGAGCCAGCATGGTGGTGCACGCCTTTAATCCCAGCACTCGGGAGGCAGAGGTAGGAGGATCGCCACCCTCAAGGCCACCCTGAGACTACAGAGTGAATTCCAGGTCAGCCTAGACCAGAGCGAGACCCTACCTCAAAAAAACAAAACAAAACAAAACAAAACAAAAAAGTAGAAGGAGCTGGGTTTGACTCCCCAGTACCCATGTAAAGCCAGATGCCCAAGGTGGCACATGTGTCTGGAATTCGTTTGCAGTGCCTGGAGGCCCTGGCGCACTCATTTGCTCTGTCTGCCAATCTCTCTCTCAAATAAACTAATTAATTAAATATATATTTTAAAAATCCTTAACTGATATGCTGGGTGTGGTTGTGCAAGCCTTTGATCCCAGCACTTGGGAGACAGATGTAGGAGCACTGTCTTGAGTTCAAGGCCACCCTGAGACTACATAGTGAAATCTAGGTGGGCTAGAGTGAAACCCTAACTGGAAAAGGCAAAAAATCCTGAACTGGAATCTTTCTTTAAAAAAAAAGGGGGGGGGCTGGAGAGATGGCTTAGTGGTTAAGGCGTTTGCCTGCAAAGTAGAAGGACCTGAGTTCAATTCCCCAGTACCCATGTAAAGCCAGATACACAAGGTGGTGCATGTGTCTGGAGTTCATTTGCAGTGGCTGGAGGTCCTTGTATGCCCATTCACTCTCTGTGTATATTTGTCTCTTCTATCTCTCTCTGCTTGCAAGAAAATAAATAAAAATATTGTTTTAATTTTAATAACATGTTTATTTTAGGTGGTTTATTTTACATAAAATCATCTAGGCAGAAGAGAGATCATACACAGACTCCATCTTGTTTTTTGGTTTTTGTTTTTTTGAGGGGAGGGGTGTTCAAGGTAGGGTCTCCCTGTAGCCCAGGCTGACCTGTAATTCACTATGGAGTCTCAAGGTGGCCTCGAACTCACTTAGATCCTCCTACCTCTGCCTCCCAAGTGTTGGGATTAAAGGCATGCGCCACCACGCCTAGCATCCATCTTGTATTTCTGTGAAGGTTTTTTTTTTTTGAAAAGTTAAAAATTCCTTGCCGGGTGTGGTGGCGCATGCCTTTTATCCCAGCACTCGGGAGGCAAAGGTAGGAGGATCTCCGTGAGTTCAAGGCCACCCTGAGACTACATAGTGAATTCCAGGTCTGTCTGGGTTAGAGTGAGACCCTACCTCGAAACCCCCCCCAAAAAAAATTCCTTAATTTTTATTCCTGGTACCACTACCACAATGTACAGGGCAATAAACCTGATGTAATGAAAAGAAAAAGACAAAGAAAAAGCTATAGCAGATAAAAGACCTCAGGGGGCTGGAGAGATGGCTCAGGGGTTAAGGAACTTGCCTCCAGTGCCTAAGGCCCCAGGTTCAATTCCCCGGGACCCACATAAGCCAGACCCACAAGGTGGTGACCCTGGTGTTCTCTCTCTCTCTCTCTCTCTCTCTCTCTCTCTCTCTCTCTCTCTCTCTGCTTGAAAATGAATAATACAATACACTACATTGCATCAATCGATAGCTGCACTTTCGCAAACTGTGGCTCTGACAGTCCTGACCAAGAAGGCTTTCCTGTTGAAGCTGCAGGAACTTTCTGACTGTGGGTCATCGCTCCTCCTGTGGCCGATGTTTACAGTTCCTCTAATGCATCTGGGACGACTGTCTCAAAGTAACCTGCAGCTTTGCTGACGGCTGAGAACTGGAGCCCTTTCTGCTGTTTTTAGAACCTTCTGCTACCATATCCACTACTTCCACCACCAGAGCCACAACCACCACCATAGGGACTGCCAGAGCTTCTGCCACCAAAACGGCCCCTTCCATGGGCCCATAATTTGGCTGCTGTTGTCACTATAATTTCCAAAATCATTATAGTTCCCACCTCCACCATAGTTACCACCACCAAAATTTCCTCCTTCACTGTAACCATCCTATCCTCCTCCTCCTCCACCATAACCACCACCTTGGTTTCCATATCCCGGTCCACCACCACCGTGGCCTCCTCTACGACTCTAGCCAGGACCACCACCTCCAAATCCATTAGATCCACCATCACCTCCACCATGACTCCCTCTGCTGTCACCACCTCCACCACCACAGCCACCTCTCTGTGAGCCAGCAGACTGCATCTCTTGCTTCGAAAGGGCCTTATGCCCATTAATAGTGTGATATTTCTGAACAACAATTTTATCAACTCTATCATGATCATCAGAAGCTACAAAAGCAAATCCTCTCTTTTTCCACTGCCGGTCTTCCATCACTTCTATGGTTTCAATCTTGCCATACTTTTCAAAGTAGTCTCTCAGATTATACTCTTCGGTGTCTCCTTTAATACCACCAACCAAAATTTTCTTCACTGTCGAATGGGCACCAGGCTTTACAGAATCCTCTCTGGAAACAGCTCTCTTTGGTTCCACTACGCGCCCAGCAACCTTGTGTGGCCGGGCACACATCGCTGCACCCACCTCTTAACACACGAGTAAGTCACAAAACCAAAGCCTCTGGGACGTTTTGTTTGGGGGATCTCTCATGACCACACAATCTGGGAGTGTACCCCATTTCTCAAAATGTTCTCTCAGACTATCATCTGTATTTCAAAGCTCAGACCACCAATAAACAGCTTCCTCAACTGCTCTGGTTCCTCTGGATTGTGGCCCTTCATTTTGAGACCGGACTCGCCTCTTCCAACTCAAGTTCAATATGGGACCGAGAGGAAGAAAAGGTATGTTGTTTTTTAAATATAGCACGTAAAAAAACAAAGAAACAGAAAACTGAATCCTAACCTTCCCATTTCTTTGCAAGCTAATTTCAAGTGCATTTATTTATTATTTATTTGCCTTTACCTCTTTAGTTTTTTAATATTTTATTTATTCATTTTCAAGCAGAGAAATACAGAGAGAGAGAGAGCACCAGGGCCACCACTTTGTGGGTCTCACATATGTGGGTACTGGGGAATTGAACCCGGAGCCTTAGGCACCAGAGGCCAAGTGCCTTAACCGCTGAGCCATCTCTCTAGCCCCACCTCTTTAGTTTTGAAAATATTTTTTATTCATTTATTTACAAGGGGGGAGAGAGAGAATGAATGGGAGTAACAGGACCTCCAGCCACTGCAAACGAACTCCAGATGCATGCGACCCTGTGCATCCGGCTTTATGTGGGTCCTGGGGAATCGAACCCGGGTCATTAGGTTTTGCAGGCAAGTGCCTTTAACCATTAAGCCATCTCGCCAGTCCCTTTAGTTAGTTTTTCTCCTCACTTTTTATTGATAAGTTACTTGCTTTTTTTAAAAAAAATATTTTACCTCCAAGGCTCAGGGGCCATTGTGGAAGAGATGGAGGAAAGAATGTAAGAACCAAAGAAAGGGGAAGATTTCTTACAATGATGTCATCCAGACACAAAGTGACCTTGATATTCATGACCTCCAGTGCCTGACGCTACCAAGAGACCTGCATAATAGGAGGAAAAAATGATGACGTCTTGCCAGGTGTGGTGGTGCACACCTTTAATCCCAGCACTGGGGAGGCAGAGGTAGGAGGATCGCCATGAGTTCAAGGCCACCCTGAGAATACATAGTGAATTCCAGGCCAGCCTGGACTAGAGTGAGACCCTACCTCAAAAAACCAAAAAAAAAAAAAAAAATGATGACATCAAATAGGAGAGTAGTTGGAAAGCAGAGATCCAGTGGAGGGCTGTGAGGGGATCATGGTATATTGTCTCTATTTGTGGACGTTATCAATAAAAGTTAAAAAAACAAAGCCAGGTGTGATGGTGATGCTTGCCTTTAACCCCAGCACTCATGAGGCGGAGGTAGGAGGATGTCACTCTGGAACTTCAGAGTGAGCGCCAATTCAGCCTGGGCTAATATGTACAAGGGCACCCATGTCACGCTCCGTGTGTGGAGATCAAAGGACAATCCTGGACTGTTAGCTCCCTCCTTCTACCTTGTCTGAGACATGGTCTCTTGTGTTTCTCTTGCCACTGTGAAGCCAGTCAAGCTGGCCTGTGACCTTCTGGATTCTCCTGGCTCCACCTTTCATTGCTGGAGGCATGTTTGCGTGGGTGCTGGGAACCCAATTCAGGCCGGTAGGCTTGTGGAGCAACGCCACTGAGCAATCTCTCCAGGCCCATCTACTACTTGCTTTTTCCCCTTCTTTCTTCTTTTTTTTTTTTTCAAGGCAGGGTCTCAACTCTAGCCCAGGCTGACTCAGAACTCACTCTAGTTCCAGGCTAGCCTCAAACTCACAGTGATCCTCCTACCTCTGCCTCACACCTGGCTTTTGTTGTTGTTTTCTGGTGCTAAAGATTAAATCTAGGGACTCGTGCATCCTAGGCAAATGCTGGCTGCATTATAGAGTTCATCGATAGCCCTCTACTCCTTTCACTGAGAACTAATTTTTCCCACTTCTAAAACTAAATTAAGCCAATTAAGCATGGTGACTCATGCCTGTAATCTTAGCACTCAGGAGGCTGAGGCAGGAGGCCAGTCTGAACTACACAGTGAGTTCAAGGCCAGCCTGGGCTACAAAATAAGACCCTGTCTCAAAAAACTAAGCTAATTCCTCCTCTAGGAATGTTGATGGGAGGAAAATAAGAATAAATGTGAACAAAAGTCCATGCTCAATAAATGTCAGTGCCTGTCCTATCTTGAAAATGAAATATGAGCCAGAGTTTGGGTAACAGAGACAGAAGGATTACTATTTCCAGGCCAGCCTGGGCTACACAGAAGAGTTTTTCCAGGAAAAAAAAAAGACAAAATACAGATGTGGCGACACATACCTATGATCCCAAAACTTGGGAGGTGGAAGCAGGAAGAACAGGTGATCAGGGCCAACCTCGACTACACAATGAGTGTGAAACTAGCCTGGGCTACTATACAAGACCCTGCCTCAAAAAAAAATCAAACACGAAAATAAAATACATATCATGTGTATATATATATATGTATACATATATAAAAATCTACTCTGTAACACCAAAAGTCATAGTCCTGACCTGAGACATAATAAAAAAAAAAGACAGTATTTTTTATTCATTTTTGAGAAAGGGTCTCATGTAGCCCAGCCTGGCTTCAAACTCACTATGTAGCTGAGAATGGCTTTGAATTTATGACCCTCCTTTCCAGAGTGATGCTCTAACCAAAGCCCTGATGCAAGGTTGGGGAGGTTGCTCAGTGGTTAAAAGCCTTTGCCTGCAAAGCCTAACAGCCAGGGTTCAACTCCCCAGTACCCACATAAAGCCAGATGCACAAAGTGGAGCATGCCTCTAGAGTTTGTTTGCAGTGGCAAGAGACCCTGGCATGCCCATTCTCTCTCTCTCTCTCTCTCTCTCTCTCTCTCTCTCTCTCTCTCTCTCTCTCTCTCTCCTTGAAAATAAATTCATAGAAATGAAATGTTTTTTAAGCCCTGATGCAGCTAGCTACAAGCCAATGAAAAGAACATATCCACCAAGGAGGGAACACATCTCTGCCTCCCAGCCACTTAAATGAGTTTACCAAGAGACCCAGGGTTTGTTTTCCCTCAAACCAGGATGCCTGCGTTCTTGTTTCTTACCATCAGCGTCATGATTCTAACAGTAAAGTGACCTAAGTTTCTCTATGGCAGAAGTTATGAGGACAACAGGTGGCCTGGTGCTAACCTCCACTTGTCCCTTTAGAGGTAACAATCAACAGGAAAGTGAGCTTCATGATAAAATATCAGCCATGAGTAGCTAAGCTGGCATTTGACCCTTCCTTGATCAAGACTCAGTCTACATTGTAGTGTTGCTAATACCCATATCTGTAGAAGGGGACGTCAATCAAGAAAACCATCTGTGCTGGTTAATACTGCCTGTCAACTAGCCTGGACCTAGAATCGCCCAGAAGAAACCTCCAGGCACTCTATAAGGGAGTTTATAATTGAGTTGAGATTGAAAGACCCACCCTAATTGTGGGCAGGGTTCTGGGACTAAATGAGATGGCTCAGTGGTTAAAGGCACTTGCTTGTAAAGCCTGACAGCCTGGGGTTCAATTCCCCAATATCCACATAAAGTCAGATGCACAAAGTGGGGCATGTGTCTGGAGTTCATTTGAGCGTCAGGAGGCCCTGGAGCGCCCTTTCCCTCCTTTCTTCCCTCTCTCAAATAAATAAATAACTATTTAACCTGCAAGTGCAGTATGACCAGCTGCTTCATATTCCTGCTGCCATTCCCTCCTCACCATGACAGTGAGCTAAAATAAACCTTTCCTTTGACTGGAGAGCTGGCTCAGCAGTTAGAGGCACTTGCTTGAAAAGCCTGAGGGCCGGGGTTCAATTGCCCAGTATCCACATAAAGCCAGATGCTCAGGGAACTGAGCGGAAGAGGGGGAGAAAATTTGTGAGAGCCGTGGTGGGGGAGACTATCCAGAGGCATGGCACCCCTCAGTAACAACACACTTGGGCCAGGAGAACCAGGCTGAGTACTAGGCTATCCATGGCCCCCTGCCACAAGGACTGATCCAGACAACCCACGGAGGAGGATATCCAGCTGATTGGGGGTGGGGGGGGCATTGGGGAATTGGGGATAACAACTCATTGTTGGCCCACTAAATAATGTAACTCATTATGGTCTACAGTGGCAGGAGACCCTGGCACACCCAATTTTCTATCTGCCTATTTCTCAAATAAATAAATTTTCAAAAACAACTTTCCTTGCTTTTGTTGCTCTGTTCAGATATTTTGTCACAGCGTGGAAAACGTGCCTAATGCAGCATATCTCCTTTTTATCCAATCAGCAACGGGCTGCAATATTCTTGGTGATGGGCTGGTGAAAACAATGGTGACCATTTGTATCAGTGAACATTTATAACTGCATATCCTTATTACTTACATACAGTGTATGTCAAATAAGATACAATACGTCAAAGACTGTTGCAAAAAAACAAAGGATGAGCCACCTGTACAGGACCATGCCCATATGCCCAGCCCTTGGGAGGCAGAAGCAAGATCACTGTGAATTCGAGGCCAGATTGGTCTACATAACAAGTTACAAGCCAGACAAGGTACAGACCAAGACCCTGCTTCAAAACAAAAATAAAATAAAAGCATGGAATTGCTACTCAGTTTCCATTATGTTGCTTTGAAACACATTTATTTATTTAGGCTTCTTTTTAGACAGGGCTCACACCGTAGCTCAAGCTAGCCTGGAACTCACTGTGGAGCTCACACTGGCCCTGGACTAGGTCCTGGCAGTCCCCTTGAGGTGGGATGACAAGTATAAGCCACCACACCCAGCTGGTACATGTATTCATTTACTTTAGGAACAGGCTCCCTATGTAGCTCAGACAGGGGCTTGGAACTCCTATCCTCCTGATTAGCCTCCCCCATGCTGGGGGGCAGACACGTAACCACCATGCCTGGCTGCCTGCAGATTGTAGAAACAGCAAATTTTGAGTCCAGAAATGATCGTTGAGATAACCAGGTCAGTTTTACAAAAGTTTTGAAAATCATGAGGAAGTTAACCAACCGGATGAGGTCATTTGGCAGAACCAGAATGGAATGCATCCAATTCTCACTCGGCTTGTCTCTCACCATATTGTGGTTTCAAAAACACTTTTAGATCGAAATTTATTAAAGGGATTGATTTTTCTCCTTGACTAAACTATTGTTAAGTTATTAAAAGCCTGCTGTAAAGTCCATAAATTAATGTCCTGGGTAAACATAAGAACAACTGGGTGTATGGCATATGCCTGGAATCTGCTACTCAGAGGCTCAGGATGGAGAGTACAGGGTCAGGACAGGTTACAATAGATCTCTATGTCCTCTTTCTCACAAAAATTACAGTAGAATCTCTTTCTAAACCTTTAGTTATATGGCAAAAGCTAACTCTTTGTATCAAATACACAATTCTTCACAATAATTGAAAAAATATCTATTTTAAAGATTATTTCCATATATTTAAAAATGTCACTTAGCTGGGCGTGGTGGTGCACGAGCCTTTAATCCCAGCACTCAGGAGGCTGAAGTAGGCGGTTTGGCGTAAATTTGAGGCCAGCCTGAGACTTCTTAGTGAATTCCAGGTCATCCTGAGCTAGAGTGAGACCCTACCTCAAAAAACAAACAAAAAAGTGAGCTATAGAGGCTGGAGAGATTTCTCAGTGGTTAATGCACTTGTCTGCAAAGCCTAAGGACCCAGGTTCGATTCCCCAGTGCCCACATAAAGCCAGATGCACAAGGTGGTACATGCATCTGGAGTTTCTCTACAGTGACTGGGTGGCCCTGGTGCACCCATTCTCGATCTGCCTCTTTCTCTCATAAATAAGTAAATAAACAAATAAACAAACAAATAAATATTTTTAAATGAGCTATAATGTTAATACATATTAAATAAATAACTCAAAAATGTCTCCAGAGATACACAAGCATGTCCTAAAACAAAAAGACAATAGCTTTGATCACTATATTGATGCTCAGAATTAACTTGTGTTTTAAAAAGTACCCAGCTGGAAAATCCCAGCACCCAGGAGGCAAAGGTGGGAGGATCACCATGAGTTCAAAGCTACTTTGAAATTACATAGTGAATTCCAGGTCAGCCTGGACTAGAGCAAGAACCTACCTCGAAAAACAACAACAACAAAGTACCCTAATTTCCTTATTTTAACTTTATTTCAGCTAGCATTTACTGGACACAAATCAAATTGGCAAAAACCATACTGAAAACCAGGTGTAGTGTCACATGCCTGTAATCTCAGCAATCAGGGAGGCTAATCGAGACAGGAGGATTGCTGCAAGTTCAAAGTTAGCTTGCAATCTGTATATCAAGTTCCTAATAATAGACAAATACAGACAAATAAATAAAGTATGAAGAAAGGATACGTAAAATGTATGATATGAACAGTAAGTACCTTGGGAGAAAAGTAAATACACTTCAGGAAATGGGTAAAATTAAGAAGGCTTAAAGAGATGGGCACTCAGGAGGCTGAGGTAGGAGGAGCCACAGTTTGAGGCCAGCTTCCAGGTCAGCCAGGCCTAGAGTGAGACCCTGGGGGGGGGGGGGTAAGAGGAAGTTGGCTAAGTGCAGCACCTGGAGTAACCCACAGGGAGACAGCCACTTTTTTTTTTTACTCACACCCAGACAGTTTGAAGACCAGGATGAGAAATAAACATTTCCATGTTCACCTACTAGCCAGAGATATTATTTGATATTTGACTCCTAATTCTAAATTTCCATAATTATATTTTTACCCTATTAGAAATGCATGTGTTGAGACATTTGTTTCTCCAATATTTGTTGAATTTGTGCAAAACAGAAAAAAAAATTTTTTTTGAGCCAAGATCTCACTTGAACTCAACAGCAATCCTCCTACCTCAGTGCTGGGATTATAGATGTGAGTACCATCAAGCCAGACTTTTGCTCAAGTCTTATTAAAACAAGATCTCAAAACTTAAATCGGGATGAATCCTAAGGAAATTTCCACTAGGGTCAAGATGGATCTACATTATTATCAGAGTCCAAACATTCAACAGAATCTACTAGAAAATTCCTTAAGAAGCCAGGCGTGGTGGCGCATGCCTTTAATCCCAGCACTTGGGAGGCAGAGGTAGGAGGATTGCCGTGAGTTCAAGGCCACACTGAGACTACAGAGTGAATTCCAGGTCAGCCTGGACTAGAGCGAGACCCTACCTTGAAAAACCGAAAAAAAAAAAGAAAAGAAAATTCCTTAAGAAATAAATAACTTAGGTACTAGGAAAAGCCAAATAGATCCAAACCTATTATACCATTAGTCATACTGCTTTCAGCCAATTTAAAAAATATATATTTATTTGCCATCAGAAAGAGATAAAGAAAAGAGAGAGGGAAAGAAAGGGGATCCAGTGCATCCAGCTGCTGCAAAGGAACTCTAGACACCTGCGTCACTTTGTGCATATGGCTTACGTGGGTACTGGGAAATGGAACCTGAAGGGTTAGGCTCACTGACAAGTCCCTTAGCCATCTCTCCAGCCCCTCAGCCAATTCTTAGAGCAACTATCTCAAGTTGTCTGAACTTCCTATAGAGAAAGCCCGCAGTCAAATAAAAGTGATTATCAGAAACATTCCCTCTGCCTCCAGCCCTGTCGTGTGTGTGTGTGTGTGTGTGTGTGTGTGTGTGTGTGTGTGTGTGTGGCTATGTTGCCCAAGGTGGTTTCAACCTCCTACCTCAGCCTCCCCTAACGGGGGCTGTATGACTCACCAGCCTCTGACCTTTTCAAAACCAAGGCTTAAAAAATAAAAAGTGGGGGACAGTATACACATGGCTTTAAAGCAGCCTTAATAAAAGGCTTAGGTGCATTATCCAGGGCAAGAGATTAGTGGACACTGAGAAATTTCCAAAGATTTTGTTTCCCATAAATCTGGTCATTTTCATTCTCTCCTCCTCCCTCCACCCTCCTTCTCGACGAGATACTGTAAGATAATTACCGCCTCCTAAGACCGGGGCTAGCATCCGCCACAATGAAACCACGCTGGCCCACCGAGTCTACGCTGAGCAGGTGCAGGCAGGGAGAAAGTCCCATCTTTCTCTTCCGACTGAAAGGTTTCGTCCAGTGCCAGATCTGTACCGGAGGCTGGCACGAACTTTCTCCCCGGTGGCAGCGGACACATGCCGGCTTCGCAGAGGAGCAGGGCTCCCGGCCTAGCCACGCTCCGCGGGGTGCCGGGGGGTCCCCGTCCTTTCCGGCGTGCATCCCTCTCCGTCTCCCACGGACCCGCCCCGAGCTCGTTCCGGCACCTACCCCGCCCGCTCCGGCCCCAGATCCCCCAGGAAGCCCGGTGGCCTGCAGCTTGCGGAGCCGAGGAGGGGACCCCGCGCCCGGGCTGGACCGGGAGCCCTCTCCCCAGCCATGCCCACCCTGGCCCCGCAGGCTCACTGCCCGGGCACAGCAGGGCGACGACCCGACCTGAGCCGAGCCCACGGGCCGCCCCGGCCCCCTCCCTCCCGCCGATCCGCGCCCACTCACCTTCCAGGCGGGGTCTCGGCGCGCGACGCTCCACTCGTGTCCGCTCGGCTCCGCGGGGAACAGACCAACCTCTCCTGCCCGCCCGCCTCCCTGCCTCCCTGCCTCCCTCCAGGCTGCCATGGCGACAGTCCCCGCCCCCCGCCCGCCGCTGATTGGTCCGACTCCGGATCAAGGAGGGCGCCCATTGGTGGCCGAGGGACGGGGCCGCGCGGGCGCGAGCGGAGCAGCCTCGGGGAGGACCCGCCAAGGGGGACGTGGCGCTCGGCTACGCGGCTGGGAGGCCGCGCCTCTTCCTTCGCTCGCTGTGCTGGAGAAGCCTGTGGAGCAGGACTAGGGCGGGTGCCGTGCACGGCGGGGATCCCCTCCAGAACCCCGGGAGAGTCTCTCCGGAGCGCTGCCCTGCGCCTGCGCGGGGGTCAGGCCTCTCTGGCTGGGGTCCCCGCCCGGGGATCGTCCTGGTGGTGCTGGGAACAGCACCCCACCTTCCCTAGGATGGGTCCTGAGTCACGGTGGCTTGATTGCATTGCCTTCGCCTTCTCTTACTCTCTTCTGCACGTGACTTGCAGCTTTCTCTACGCGCCGCCCCCACCCCTTCACACACCTGATTCCAAAAATGGGGAAACCCGGGTTCGATTCCCCAGTACCCACTTATAGCCAGATGCACAAAAGTGACACTTGGGTCAGGAGTTCGTTTGCAGTGGAGTGGCTAGAGGCCCTGATGCATCTCTCTCTCTCTCTCTCTCTCTCTCTCTCTCTCTCTCTCTCTCTCTCTCTCTCTGCATATAAATTTTTTAAAAATTTAATATGAAAACCAAGGTTCTAAGATGGACATGTGAATGCGGGGCGGGGGTGGGGCATAAAAGGCTGCCTTCAAAGCTTGCAATCACCTTTCTCAGTCCTAGTTGTTTGGGGTTTTTTTCCACCTGAAGAAATGGCCTTCTCATTTTCTAGTGGTTACATAACAAAATTACTATGTTAGTACAGTCTCCAAAAATGATAGGTCCCAGGCCACATGTACTCCAGGATAGCAAAATCCAGGAATGCTTAAACCCCTTCTATAAAAATCTCATTAATTCCAGGAGAGGAAGGAGGATCCCTGTGAGTTGGAGGCCAGCCTGGGACTACAGAGAGAGTTCCAGGTCTTCCTGGGCTAGAGTGAAACCCTGCCCCGCAAACAATAACAACAAAAATCTCAAAGTGCTGGGCGGGGAGGCTCATCTGTAATCCCAGCACTTGGGAGGCTGAGGAAGGAGAATTGCTACAAATTTGGCCAGCCCGGGCTACAGTGTGAAACCTTGTCCCAGAAAACCAAAAATTATCCAGTATGCCTGTAATTCCAGCACTCAGGAGGTGGAGTCAAGAGGATCAAGAGTTCAAAGACATCCTCAGCTACTTAGAGTTGAGGCCAGCCTAGGTTACAAGATACGCCGTCTCAAAAAAGTGGTGTAGCCAGGTGTGGTGGTGCACGCCTTTAATCCCAGCACTTGGGAGGCAGAGATAGGAGGATCACCATGAGTTCAAGGCCATCCTGAGACTACATAGTGAATTCCGGGTCAGCCTGGGCTAGAGACCCTACCTCGAAAAACCAAAAAAAGAAAAAGTAGTGCAGTATTTGCTCATAACTTCTATACATCCTGCATATACTTTAAAGTATCTCTAGATTGCATACAGCACCTAATATGACATATGTGTATGTAAACAGTTGTCTAGTTGGGAATAAGGATCAGAAAAGGTCATGCATGATCAGTACGGATGTAACTTTTTCCCTAATGTTTTCCATGGTATGAAATTCACAGACATACAGGAAAGCCAACTGCAATGAAGCTCTTGTTAACAAGATATAACTGGCTAGCTACTGTCTATGTGCACCACTTTAAAGCCATAGTCCTGTTACCACACTCTACTTGCCTCTAATACTATGACTTGGGGCAAGTCATTAAGTACTCTGTGCTTTCATTTCCTTGTCTTGGGTATGTTACTATCATCCTCTTACGGCATAGTAAATTAATAGAAAAGTGACTGATGGGCTGGAGAGATAGCTCAATGCTTAAAGGCACTTGCTTATAAAGCCTGATGGTACAGGTTTGATTCCCCAGTACCCATGTAAAGAAAGAGACCCTGGCACACCTTTTCCCCATACCCTTCTTATAAATAAATAATAAAATATATTTTTACAAAAAGAAAACATAGCCGGGTGTGGTGGCGCGCGCCTTTAATCCCAGCACTCGGGAGGCAGAGGTAGGAGGATTGCCATGAGTTCAAGGTCACTCTGAGACTACAGAGTGAATTCCAGGTCAGCCTGGGCTAGAGTGAGACCCTACCTCAAAAATACAAAACAAAACAAAATTTGGTTTGGGTTTTTAAAAATATTTTTTATTTATTTGCAAGCAGAGAGAGAGAGAGAGAGAGAGAGAGAGAGAGAGAGAGAGAGAGAGAATGGGTTCACCAGGGCCTCCTTCAGCCACTGCAAACAAACTCCAGATGCACGCACATCTGGCTTTATGTAGGTACTAGGTTTTTAGGCTTTGCAGGCAAGTGCCTTAACCACTGAGCAATCTCTCCAGCCCCTGTTAATGATTGCTAATCTCTCTGTGTGTATTGAGTGTGGGTGCATGATTGGCACAGCACTCGTGTGGAGGTCAGAGGACACCACCAGAGGGGCATCACAGATGCCCACTGCTGTGTCTTACTTCATGTGGCTTCAAGGGATCTCAACTTGGGTTCTTATGCTTGCAGGGCAAATGCTTTGCCCGCTGAGCCATCTCAGCATACATTAATGTTTTTTAAAGTATTTCTGGGCTGGAGAGATGGCTCAGTTGTAAAGATATTTGCTTGCAAAGCCTCACCACCTGGATCTGATTCCCTAGGACCCACATAAAGCCATATGCACAAAGTAGAACATGAGCCTGGAGTTCACTTGCAGTGGCAGAAGGCCCTGGCGCACTCATACTCTGCCTGCCTGCCTCTCTCTCTCTCTCTCTCTCTCTCTCTCTCTCTCTCCTCTCCTCTCCCTGACTCTCTCTGTGTCTCTCATAATAAATAAATATTTTTAAATAGTATTTTTGGGCTCTCTGATGGGCTAAGTGATCCGCTCAGTGAGCAAGGAACTGGGATCCAAGCCAAATTCCTATGGAGACCAAG